>NAJI01000075.1:0-235097 GCA_002179835.1 Calonectria leucothoes
TAGTAACCTTGAGGTCTAGAAGGTGGCCCAAGTCAGCACAATAAGCTCTACACAGTAAACCTAGCAGCTAGGCAACAAAACCCTTGTAGCCTTTTACACGTAGTATCTCCAATATCCTCATACAATCCAACGGAGATATACCTTTATGGACAACTTGAACCAATATAAAATGCCAATACCAGCCTAGCCTCTTTCTCTCACCATCATCATCAACACCCTTGCACATCACTGCCACTCTCACATCCTTGCCAAGCCACACGCCAATACAACAATGAGACGTGGCGCGGGTGGAGGATGAGGGAGGGTAACGTGGAGGGGACGATGGAAAGGAGAGAGTTGTGGGGGTCAAACGGTGGGAAAGATCGGGCTTTTTATTTTGGCAGAAGATTGGCGTTTGGATAAACCAAAAATTAATACATCTCGGGTTTGATTTCATCACACAAATGCATCACACAGTAGACCTTGCAGCATATTCTGCAACTTCTCCATCTGCTGGCCAATTGCCACAAACATACCACCTGATATATCATTCATCAGCAACGGTCCCATAGCGAGGACTTGTTATTAGACTGAACCCACCGTGAGCATGCCATAGAAGATCATAGTGAAACACTCATATTGCGGGATTATCCGTGGGATTTCGAATGATTAAATGGGAGCTCCCGGGTATTCTTACAGTATCGCGACGCATAGGGTTGTCTAGCTTCCACGTTGTCTTGCCTTTGCCGTACAACCCCTCACCCCAGCCGACTACCTGGAACGCTTGCCCTACAGTGATTGTTAGTTATCATACATGTGAGGAGAGACTGGGTGCAATGAAACCAGGCGATCGTGTGTAAGGCTCCAATCTAATTGAAGGGGTCGTACCACTAAGAGTGTTGATTAGTCTAGAACAGCAGCGCCATCGTTCAAGGTGGAAGCCTACTGCAGGTGCCAAGGATGGGCCATCATCTCTACTGAATTAATAACGATCCGAGCGCCTGTGTCTGGGTCCGGCGAAACAAGGACCTGCTGTCTGGGACCGAAGTCCCAGCTGTCGCGCTCTGAACCAGTCTCCGTCGAGCTGTTGATTGCTGCCAAGACTGTCCAGAGGGCCGCATCGCTGGATAACGGAGCATAATTCGTCTGACGGATTAGCACATGGTTAGCAATTGATGCAAACCATAGTTCTGAGCTGAGCATACCTCATTGACAACAGTGTAATAGGCCCCATCCTGCAAGACCATCTTATACTCAAAGAAGTGGTGGTTCTTCTCACTAACCTGGTATGCACTCTTTAACCGCAGGGGCTGTGGTAGATCGAATGGCGGATCCAAACACTCCTCGACCCAGGGGCTCATGATTCCCGAGTCAGTGTGCTTCCCTGGTACTCCAATGGGCTAACTTTTATCGGGCGTGTTGCTGTATGACAAGACCTTGGTAGCCTAGAACCCAACTTTAGCGAGGTTCGAGGTCGCTGGGTATGAGCTGTCGTCCATGGAATCAAAGCACCACCTGGCCGCTGCTCCACGAATCAAATAATTCCCCTCGGTTTGGTTGGCTGTTAGAATGGCCGAATATCTTTGCTCTGGATGCAAGAAAAGTCGAGTCGTAGGGAGTGGTTGGATTTCTACCCCGTCCATCTCCACTATCTCGAGAGTGTGGTTGTCGACGCTGAACCAGAAAGGTAGGAAGGTTTCATGATTGATGACCCGCAGCCGAACAGTAGCACCGCTGTTGACTCGTATTGAGAAAGGAGAAGCACAACGCAACCATCCGGATTGCTGTCGTCGCCACCGCGTGCCCCCAACTTGCCCGTTCTGATGTCTAAATCTCGAGCGCCGTCGGTAGGTAGTCGGGATTCAGATCTATGGTGACTATTGATGAGGACGTTATCTGCGGGTGGTTCCATCCCTAGGATGTCGAGACTTGAGGGCGGAGGGACTCAGATATTAGGATAGCAGCTACAAGACGTCATATGACTGAAGGAAAAGACCGAAAGCAAGTACTATTACCTCTTCTGCAGGCTGGTGATACAGGTCTCCAACCATGACGATTCTATCCTCGTCGATATCTCCAATTCTTTCGTGACGGTGGTGAATGATCTATTTATACGTTAATCCCGAGGGACTGTTAATCCATGTACCGGGCAGAACACATTACCATGGGCCCGTAAAGTCCATCAGTGTTTTGGAGAAACAGATGGGAGTGGTACCAAAACGTCCCCCGCTGGGAGAACCGAAACAGGATGGAGTCAACTGTAATCAGGACTGTAAGACTGTATGCAGCCACGAAAAGACATGATTCCAAAGAGCTCCATCGCTTATTTCCGTTGGAGCGACGTTTGGATTCTCTGGGGTCAGGTGGCTCGCGTGGTTGCGTGTCCGCCATACCTGAGTGAAGGGGAGCGGTCAAGAAAGACTGGGCTGCTTAGTATGACAGGGGGGCGCTCTCGATGTTCAACGACTCGAGTCGATCAAGTTGGTGAGGAAAAGCACGGTCATGGTTTGAATGACTGATGGGGGCATGAGCTCGAGAGTGGATTGGCAGTTCTTGGCAGCGACAAAGATCCGACGCCCACCCCCTAGAATTCTCCTGTACATACTGTTTGTTAGGCATCTTTCTGGCATTCTGATTAGCTGAGTGTTCCCCGGAAGCGTTGAGCCCGGAGCTCCAGCCAATTAAATGCCTGTAAAGTCCCCGGTATCGTCTTGGCGTCGTTGAATGACGACCCCGCAACCCTCAATCTCACCTCCACTGTGTCATCTCCGACCCGTACTTGCCACTTGGGGGACTAAAAAGACCTAGAATATATATGCGTCTATCGATTCCGTGCTTTGCCAATTTCCAAGTCCCCCCAGTTCTCCAAGATCCAGCCACTGCCGGCGCCAGTGATGTGACGACCATTTCTACCGAGACCGGGGACAGGAGTCACAGAGACTCGGGCCCCTCCGGTTGCTTTCCTCTTTTGCACTTGACTTGAACCTTGAAGAATAAATTCTTTTACAAAAATGATGGTCAAAGCGGTGAACTTTGGTCTTGTCGATACACAAGGCCATCCCTCATTCTCTAACTTGTTCTTTACATTAGTAACAATCTTAAGGATAGGGTATTCTATTTGGGAAAGAAGGATATTCTAGTACAGATAAACTAAATATAAAAGCACTTTGTAGACTGGCCAAATTATAGTTGTCAACCTTAACATCGATAACAAGTCCAACTCTCTAATCGCGATAGAGTTCGGGGTCGACAAGTCCATATCGGGCCAACCACTTTCCTGGAACATAATGAAATAGCACAACAGGTCCACTTTCAGCTACGTCTTGCTTAGTTTTGCAAATGCCCTATAAATCATGCTGTCGGTAAAGATGTCCTGGGTAAGCTAGTTAGGAGGGTGAAAGCTGGTGCTTGCTACGCGCTGGCAGCGTTCTCAGCTCACAAATGTCATGCAGCTAACAATTCATATTCGTGCAAAGATCAACCTTCGTCGCAGAATCCGTCATTGCCAAGGTCCTAATATATTGTGTTAGCATGGGAATACTCAATGCATTCATGAAGATAGCTCTGTGGGGAAGATAATTACCTCGAACTTGCCAGCGCTATTGCAAACAATATGATGGGTGCCATTGCACGATTCCTCGCCAGGATCGCATTCTTGGGGGTTGGCTGGCGAGGTAGTTGATGTGCTTGGCAATTCCGTAGAAGATGAAGATGAAGATGAACTTGTTACGATTGTTGAAGTCACCGAATCAGATGAACTTGTTAGGTTTGTTGAAGTCGCCGAATCAGATGAACTTGTCACGCTTGTTGAAGTCACCGAATCAGATGTAGTCGACGTCATAGATAGGGTAGATGACGTTGACGGGATCGTCGAGCAGACTCTTGCTGCGTAGCCGAGGCTGCCGAATAATAGGACAACAGCGTAAAATGGTTTGACAAAACCCATAGCTGAGAAGGGGAGGAGGTCTATAAAGTTAAGTTGAAAGGTGTTCAAATTCTACTAAATACCTTTGAACTATAGTGCATTGGATGGAGAGGCGGGGCCTTAGCTATATAGATCAACCATTTGCTCCCTTGATTGAGATTAAGAATGTTATTAGTGGGTAAAGTGCTAACAAGTAATTTATTGGGGCCGCTTGTCTTATTAAAATTCACGACACATTCCAAACTGTATAAAACTAAGACAACACGAACGAGTCCAGTTCGTTCTAGTGGACTGATGCAAGATTTGAGTAAACCTAGCAGCCACTTGCGTAAATCTTTGGGTGATATTGAACAAGTCGAACAGTAAGTACACATTCTTACACACTAAAAGCTCTCCACTTCACAGCTTTTCTACAAATAGTCTCGGCGAGTGTGCGCGTACATATCTAGCTATCATTAACCGACAGACCCGCGAATAAAAAACCACCTTCTCTCAATTCTCTATGGCAGATGAATTGAATTCAGGACATGGATTCACTAGGATTACTATTCTATTCAATCCCGCTACTGCGCTGACCGCACCTATAGAGCCTGGACTTCAGCTGACTCCAGCTAAAATACAAATCGTTGCCTGCAGACGTGCTCGCCAGTGTCGGAAATGTCCGAGATGGTCAGAACCTTTTTCGCCATCCAAGGACGACTCAGCCAATGGCAAAGCAGCCTTGAGGGTTCGCCGTGCATCTTGAGCCAAAGGCGATCGCATATGCAGGATTGCCCAATTATTGACGCTGTTATTTTTTGTCCAACTGGCTGTTTCAAAGCAAATCAATTGTGTCAACCACAACCCGTCAGCAGGGTGCTGTGCATGGCATAAAGCACGGCAGTGTTGGTGCCGTGGCTTTGGTCGCCACTATTCCCGATACGGCTTTATGAACCGCTGTCTGACAAAGGATCAGCACTTGGCACTGCCTAAGCCATGACGAATTGGGCAGAATACTGCGCTCTCTGCTCAGCCCAGCGCGCCTTGCATTCAGCGACGTTGTAAATGACGGTAGGATTTTCGCCTTGGCGGTATATTTGCCCCAAAGCTAGCTCAATATTGAAGTTTTCGGGTGGTAATGTCAGATTATAGCGGCTGTTGTAGCTACAATTTGTCGGCTTTGCCATCGTCATAGCACAAACGCTGAGTAGCAAGATGGCCTTGGCTGTTGTCATTGTGTTCACCTTCAGCTTCAACTGTATCACTCAGAATGTATATAATCTCAACCACCGCCCGACATGATCAAGCAATTTGCCTCATCATCACGAACATTTTCTACCTCGAATCGAGATGCTGACTACTGCACTTCTTTGTCTCTTGGCCAGCGGGACGGCCCAGGCCCTGCCTCATCTTGAGCAGAGAAAATCGTCAAAGGATTTGAAATGGGCTCCATGCGACCTCGATTTTCCAAAATCTCTCAACGACTTAATTACTAGCCCGCTCGATTGCGCAACCCTCGAGGTGCCACTTGACTATACTGATGCGAACTCCAAATCTCTCAAACTCCAACTGATTAAAATCAATGCCACCAAGCCGTCATCATCCAAAAGGAAGAGCGTCATCTTCAGCCCGGGTGGACCTGGCGGTTCTGGTGTTGAAGAGATCGTGAAAAATGGAGCTCTCTACAGAGAGTATGCGACTTCCCCCAAATGAGTGAATTTGAGCTGACTTTTCGGCCTAGCACCCTCGGCGGTACCTTTGATATCATTGGATTTGACGCTCGGTAAGCACACACGTATTAATTACTGGGAGAATTATGAAACTGACCGTATTTTCAGAGGCGTCGGAAGGACTATTCCATT
Organism: Calonectria leucothoes; assembly: GCA_002179835.1. NCBI lineage: Eukaryota > Fungi > Ascomycota > Sordariomycetes > Hypocreales > Nectriaceae > Calonectria > Calonectria leucothoes. The sequence continues at coordinate 5,746 of NAJI01000075.1, forward strand.
CGCTTGTGATGTGGATCTTTCCAATACGACTTCGTCGCTGTCTCGCCGAAGCAACATGACCGTCACCATCCCCCAACGCGACTCATACGAATTTCTAGAAGAGATTGCTTGGCAAGATGGCAAAGATTTCGCCGATGGTTGCTATAGGAGCCAGCAGGACAATGGGCCATATATCTCGACGGCATTTGTGGCGCGTGACTTGCATAACATTGTGGAAGCACTCGATGAGGATGGCCTTCTTAGATTCTGGGGTCGTTCCTACGGTACCATCATCGGACAGACTTACGCTGCCATGTTTCCTGACACCATCGATCGCCTGGTACTTGACAGCGTAGTCTTGCCTTTGGACTTCCATTCTGGCTACTGGATTACCGCTACGCGAGATACTGCCGATGTCCTCAGCGCCGCATTCAAGGAGTGCATTAGCACTGGCCCTAAGTTGTGTCCCTTGGCCGCCTACAACGGCGCCGACACCACACCACAAGACTTGTCTGCGGCCTTTGCAGATGGTCTTCAGGACCTGATCGAGAATCCGGTTGCAGTTCCTGGCAACTTTACAATCTTACGTTGGTTCCGGCCGGGGCATTTGACCTTGTACGACTACATCAAGATATGGACGCTCAGCTGGCTGTACCGCCCATCTCAGCTACCGATCGTCCTCGACCTTGCAACCAAGACCGTTGCTCGCAATTGGACAGGCCTTGTTGACGAAATCGATCAGTTGAGCAAAGCCGTGGCGATCCAATCAACCACCGAGGCAGAACTGCCATGGTCTCTGGGAATTGATGCATTCGCCGGTGTGGCTTGCTCAGATGGCTGGTTTCGTGCCAAGACGCCTGAAGACCTTTACTCGCTTGTCAATGCCCAGACTCGGGGGGGCATGTTTGCTGACACCTTCAGCCCTCAGGTTTGGGTTTGTGCGCACTGGCAACTCAACGCCAAGGAGAGGTATGATGGCAACTTCCGAAACGTCACCACGAGCTTCCCGGCCCTCTTCATGAATAATCTGCACGACCCAATCACTCCTCTGAGCGGAGCTGTGGAGGCTTCGGTTGGATTTCCGGGAAGCGTCTTTCTGCAGCAAAATGGGTACGGAGTAAGTTCTTCATCTGACATCATGCCATAGAAACTAAATCGCCTAACACATTTGCAGCACGGGCTAATGAACCACCCTTCCAACTGCACCATTGACGCTCTCCGAGCCTATTTTGAAGATGGGAAACTGCCCAAAGTCGGGACCAAGTGCGAGCCAAATCAGTCGGCAATCGAGATTGCTATAGAGCTTGCGGCTCAAGCTGCAGAAACTGAGACAAATGACTCTTGATGAGAGGAAACGAACTCACTTTACCAACAGATATTGGACATAAATGATTAGATTGGAAAGCATGTGGTTTCGCCCATGTTGGACTTCAGGAGAGTAGTACATAATGAGAATATTTGCGATTTGTGCTCTTTCACGAAGCAGTGATGATGCGCGCACTGCGATAGCCTATGCTTGCAACGGAAGGTAACGGTGAGAAATTGTGTCCAAAATTGATTGTAAAAATTTACAATTCGATGGACACATTTGACCTTGAGAACACAGCAGATATGTCAGGATGCACTGTGCCCAGCCAATCCTGAGTGTAAAAATAGAAGCCATACCCCTACATTCGCAATAGCCGGCTCACAAAGGACCATTGAGGTCGAGTCCAGCTCTCTCCACGCCCATCTCTGAAGAACCCCACGTTGCTGGCTAACGATCAGCATAAAAAATGCGAACCCCCAACATAGAAAAAGTGGGCGTCATCATCGGAATCCCACTTCATCCCTCCGCTGGCCTTAGGCTATTGTGATGCAGTGGGTATCTCTGAGCCGATTGGGTGCAGTTTTCAATACCCTGGCCAACAAATCCCCTTCCCCACAATTCTTTCCTCTTACTTCCAACAATGAGCAAATAAACACAAACCGTTGTATAAACTATAAGGCTTATTATAGCCAACCCCACTCCTGCATCAGCCGAGAATGCAATAGGCATCCGACAACGGACACGGAGCTTCTTCAACACAAGACCCGACGAGTAAAGCTCTACAACACTCAGCCAGATGTCTTTCTCTATTATGTTCACTATATTGCATTCTTCTCCCTGTAAATCGGGAACCTTTTCATCATATTTTCCGAGTCCTTGGCCCAAAGCTGAGGTCATCATCTCCTTCTGCAAACCCAAAATTTGACATGGCATATAAACACGTAAATGCCTACAATCGGAACTGACTTTCTCGGAGTGCATCGGGATAGTGGTCCGAGTTAGCCGGCTACAGTGAAAAGTGGATAATACTTGTGTGCACCCTTGCTCTCAAGCCATGCATGGGAATATAAAATGAAGTGAACGCATTCGTCACCCGACCCCGAAGGCCAAAGCACGCCAGTATTTGCAGGGCCTAGCGAAATGGTTCCTAACAATTTCAGTTTTGCAATTTGCATATTTAGCCTGCTCAGCGCTGTTAGCGCTGGCGTGGCTGTCCACAAAACTGGACGCGGACCAACAGGCTACGAGGTTGAGTTCACTTACAGGAACAGCACAGCCAGAAACGTCACTGTTGGAGGTGGTGGCATGCACACGTTCACTGATGAATTCCACACATCGCCACAGTCAGCAGCGACCTATAGTCCTCATGGTTACAACCCGGGAGACTTTGTGGTAAACTTGGGTCAAAGCCAGGCCGGTTGGCCCTATGTGATGCAACGCGCAAACGGGTCCTCTGCCGAAGACGAGGGTCTCTGGACTCTGACCGTTCCTCTGCCGTCTGGAACCTACAACTATGCATTCTTGGTTGACTGCGATGTCCCAGCTTCGTGCACAGTCGACACAGGCAACCTATTCGTTGACCCCGAAAACCCCCCATTTGTCAATGTACCTGGGGATATGACGTCTTCGGCAGTCCAGGTCCCATTCGATTCTGATTTCCAGCATTACGAAAACTTGAATCTCAATTTCGATTATACTATTCCCGTGGCATCTAAGAGTTCGAGGGGAACCATCAAAGCCGTCAACTACACATCTCCCGGGTCGCAACACCCAGCAACTGACATCCACGATTACGTCGTTTATCTTCCCGCCGGCTACAAAAGCGACAGCAAAAAGGAGTATCCCGTCCTTTACATCTCTCACGGCGGTGGTGGAAACGCTTATGAGTGGGTAAACCTAGGCCAGGTTCACCACATTCTCGATCGATTAATTGGGGAAGGGCACATGGAGCCGACAGTTGCTGTGATGCCATCGTTTTACAGTCTGAACGCATCATGGGGAAACCCCCTTGTCTACGGCAGTAGCAAGACAACCCCAGGTCTTGGCACTTTGCCACAGATTCGCGAAAACTTCATGTCTTACCTTTTTCCCCACATCGAGGCCACTTACTCGGTTACCCGAAGCCCCGAGAGACGAGGATTCTGCGGCATGTCGAAAGGAGCAAGCATGACATACGAGATGTACGTCAATGCAACTAGCTACTTCTCGTACTTTGGCCATTTCTCTGGCGCTTTTGGGCTGACTATACCGCCATTGTCGGAGTATGTCAATGCCACCATGCTCAGCTCCAACCCTCGCTTAGGCGAGGTCGGCGTCTTCTTGTCGTTTGGTCAGTACGACACCGCCTTTGAAGATACACGCAATCTGCAAGAGGCCCTTGATGACATTGAGGTTGGCTACGTTGCACGATTCGTTCCCTACGGCAGCCATTATTGGAACACATGGCAAGATGCATTTTGGAACTTTGGCCGCAGTGCCTTGTGGAAAAGCATCCCATTCACAGCTGAAACGGGCCGCCGCAGTGTGAAATGAGGAGTATTTTGAAGATAGTCTTAATTGACCAATCTTTCCAACTCGCCTTTTCATGGCTTCGATATTAAACGCCTGAGAAAGCAACGATTCTGTGAGAAAGGTATACTGTTCAGTAGTGTAAGGTTTTGCTTTCTCAAGTCGCTTGTTTGCATCCTCTCTAGAATTAAACCAAGCCTAGCGACCAAGGGTCTCTAATGCGATACCTATTGTACTGCAACGATTGTGATAGCCTAATCAATCCTTAGCCCAGGTTAGGCCATGTTCCATTCCAGCACTGCTTCATTCCCGACGTACCAGAAACCCGCAACATTAATATTATGGTCAAGACTTGATCCTATCGCACGCATAGGACAAGCCGACGGTCCCATTTAATCCAGAACGCGATCCTCCGAGATGTACACGGGCTCCACTGCTGCAAACATTGCAGCCAAAGTTTGAAGCCCGGCCCCGAGTGTGGCAAGTTGGGATTTGAACAAGACGCGATCAACGTCGTCCTTGATCAGGGCCCTCAGCTTTCCGATGCGGCCGTCGCCAGACTTGTCGCCGCCGTCGCCGACCTTTGTCTGCCAGCTTAGCAGAGTAGCATCGAGGCTCTTCTTGGCGCCGGCGAAGCTCGTGTCCACGCGCATGTCGTTGATGAGGCCGTTGCGGATGTTGCTAATCAAGTCAACCAAGTCATTGCGGTCGCCCTGTGCCGTGAGCAATTGGTTGACAGGTTGCCACTTCAAGCGGAATTTCTCCATCTCTTGTTCAGTGGTCTTGGCTTGCAGGTTTATTTTGACCGGAACAACGCTTCACACACAAAAGTAATACGTCAGTTTCAAGCCATGCTGCGCATTCGTGCAGTACTGACCGGACTTTCTTTTTGGCCTCCATGTTGAAGAAGTTTGTTTTCTTAAGCGGGAAGGTTCAAGTTTCAAGTGCTCTTTTGATGGGACTATTCAACAGCAAAGAGGGCTCAATGCATCAAGTTTGAGATTTCTGAACATTCGGATAGCCAGGACACCGAGGTTTAAATACCTAGCTCAATGGACCACCTTTACAGGCATTTTTTTTTTCTAAACCATTCTGGCGTCGCTCTTGGCCATGTGCGATGCTCATGCAGATGTCAGCGTCTGGATCTCCCTAGTAACAGTCACTAATTTTGTTTCGTATGCGGGAGGGAAACCCATCTGACCTGCCGAGAGGTGGTATACCTGGTCAGATCTGCAGGGCGAGTTTCCCGCTAACCCTCCTACCAGGTCAGGTCTCGCCACGGCTGAAATAGCCCAGTAAATAAATCAATAGTCGTTTTGGCGACGAATCATTCTTCTTATCGACAAATTCCTTGTCGTCTGTGGCGTGCTGAGCTCGGGTCCAGGCATTCAGTGCCAGCACAACTTGCCAAGGTCGACTGGCTGGTAAACAACATTCAGATGACCAGCGCAAATTATTCGATCCATCTGGCCTCTCCGCTCGTACCAAATTCATCGCAAAGCGCTTTGCAAACGTATCTATTCGCTGTAATTCTGTTTGCTCCAATCAACAAATTTAGCGCGCACTTGGTCTACGCATCCAAGGGTTGTGAGACGCTATCCAGGCCCTACAGAGGTCCGCAAACAGGGGGCCATGCATTGCGTCTCGAGCATGGGTGCGGCCCAGAATGAAATTCCTCCCCGTGGTTGGCTGGGTTTCGCCGCCAACTGGAGCTATTGTCCAGCTGGAACTCGTGGCGGGCTGAGCCGGGCTGCGCGGCAAACTTACCTAACCGCTAACCAAATATTCCCCAGAGCCCAAACAGAGCTTGCCAGGCGCCTGGTCAATAGCGCGTCTTGGCAGCCCCTGGCTGACGGTGGGGGTCAAAAAAGCTGACCACCGGGTTGGACTATTGAAATGAAAATAACAAATATTAAAGTTGCCATGAGGGAGTTGAATAAATGAAAACTTCGTTAACAAGTCATGTTTTATTCTGACCTTCTTGAATTAGGACTACAATTCAATTTTAGACAGGAGCAAAAGTTTATAGTCTGAAGCAAGGCCGTGTCCTGGAGGATCTGGACAAAGTAAATACCCACCATCAGACGGTTCGTTATGTCTTCAAGATAAAATTGACCAGAGGCACCATTCGAATCCCCGTCCAAGCTGAGAGTATCATTGCCAGATACAGAATTGTATTTCACCATCCAGCCGTTCTTTTCCGTTCTAGGTGAACGAGTGCTTGTCAGTGAGAATATGGTAGGGGCAGCAGGTTGAAAGACCGATGCATTCTCAGTCTTGGTCTCAGTCACAGATGTTGTGTCTATGGAAGAGGCGGCTTGGGCGATGGATGCAGTGTAGATTGGTTTGGTAGTAGGTGTGGTTTCTGTTGTAATCCTCGCTGTCACCTCTGTCGCAGTTTCAGTTGGAATGGGAACTGCAGACGTAACGTCGATGGTCGGAAAAAGCTCCGCCGTGGTCTCAGTAGCTAATGTGGTGTCGGTCTATGTGCTGTCAGTCAACGTAGTTTCAACCAATGTAACTTCAATTGATGTAGTTTTTAGCTGATGTACCGTCGGTCGTCGTAGCCTCGGCTTGAGTCTCGGACGTGTCCAGCGTTGTCGTGTCAGTTGTAGACACGCGAGTGACTTGGATGAAGGCGCTCGGTGTGAGAGAGCTGTATCAATCGCAAATAACGGCGATGCCACGTCCAAGCCAAATCCAATTGATGGATCATGCGAGATTGGATGTTGGGCTGTGCCCTAGCAAACAAAGTGTGCAATTTGAGGATTTTATTAGGTAGTCTATGGATTAAGCTTATATCCCAAATTTCTTTCATGGATTAGCTTCACTCTCTGAGATTAGATTGACCTGTATGCATTGTGATGGCTAAAATAAAAATCCGTTGAAGTGAGAGGTAGATCTAGGCCATTCTTTCATAAACGTCATCACCCTACATACTCCTATCTAGGATTATGAAAAGCTTTGGCAAAACCTGTCGGCGCAGGCCGTCCGAGGAGGCTTCAGACTGGCGAGAAGTCGTTACCACACGCGTTCCTGTTTGGTATTGGATGATGGAATTCAGACATAAATTCCAAGAAATGTGCTTGATTGATTTTTTATTCACAATACTGGTCACATCGCGTTCAGGTTGACGCGCTCTTGTAATGATCGCACCTAAACGTACAAGGTATAGCAGCTAAATTCCCACTCATCAGTCCTTGCCAACAAGTTGTAGACGTCCGCGGGGGCAGCATGACTATGACTTCCAGCGCGCTGGGCTCGACTTCACCTTAGAGGCTGCAAGCTAGACCACAAACCAAGATCATCTGCAGCCACATGGCTGTGTTCGTTCTTGCAACCACAATCTGCAATTTTTTCTGTACGTTCATCTTCAACCCAGAGCTCGCACACCGAGGCAAGGCTATTGTTGTGGCCGACTTTTCAACTCTTGAATCTGATTGGCGAGCGCTATTTGAAGCCGCAGGTCCACGTCCCGATGAAGGAGAGGTTTTTCAACACCTGATTAAGCATATATATCCCACTGATAAAATGGGCCATGATGGAAATGCTCGCAGTGAATGGCTTTAGGATCTTGACAACGGGGCCGAAGATGCCGAAGTTTCTCTCTCATTGATCGCTTCCTATAATCTCCAACAGCCTCTCTTTGGTGAGCCAGACAATGCACGAAACCTTGTGCGTATGCTCCCCAAATTCCGCGACCCAAACAGGGCTCCAGACGAGCCAGTTGGTCAAGTAAAAACTTCACCCTCCTCCATGACGTTTTCCAGTCTGAGGATACCCGACACTTTGATTTCGTCCACTGCCCTCAGCTTGATAACGCGTGACTCTCCGTCTTTTGCACCCGCATTTATGCCAGAAATGACAGAGATGGTTGGCTGTGATGTAGATGTGGCGATCGAGTCGAAGCGGGTGTTAATGGGGGAGCTTTGGCAGTCCCTTCGATGCCGACTCGGTTTCAGGGCCCACGAGTCTATTCTTGCGTTTAAAAATAGTACAGGGGGCTATTCAGGGTCGCCATGTGCACCCGTCTTTTCACGGCCTAGGGCCGGTTAGCGTGTGAAGCGTCTACAGCACAAGCGGAAGGCCAGTTGGGCTGGGGCTTGACAGCGGTCTCGACTCTGAATCGCCCGCCAGCTCGTTGTTAGCTGGATCCTGTGGCCCGTGTGGGCTCGTGGTACGATTGTGGTGCGATTGTGGTCCTCGCAGCCTCCAACTATTAGAGCCACGCCCGGTTAGCTCAATCGGTAGAGCGTGAGACTCTTACGAGTACGCGATCTCAAGGTTGCGGGTTCGACCCCCGCATCGGGCTGTTCCTATATTACGATTGCGAGCGTTTGCGAGGCTTTCTCTTTTTGTCGTTGTGGACGATATTTCTGGTGGAGTTGTGCGCCCAGCCCCACGTTGCGTATCGGACCGCCCTACCACATGAAGTCTAGCGAGAAACATGACTTTGGGAAATCCACTTGGTTTTTTTGTTTCATTCCCAATTTATCATACTCGGCGCACAACATTGAATATTGATTATTCCTCGGAAAATATCGACTGCACACGGACAAGTGGAACACCTCCAATCCACTGCTGAGGAATGGACTGCCCTGTCAGCGCGTATGGAGTTCACTTACCCTATAGTGTTCATTCTCTCAGGGCAACCGCGATGAAAACAGTAATTTCTAATGAAAGACCCTGAAAAAGGAAATCAGATGATGAGTTTAAATATTAATATTTTGTTTTCTTTTAATTTTAATTTATTTTCTTTGTTTTTTCAACGGTATTTTGTTGCAAGGTAAGGGAGTGTTGTTTTTTGAGGTGTGGACGAGGAACCGTTTGTAGCAGATTTATTACCACCTCCACCCTTTTCAATACACAGGAAGCAAGGCTGAATACGAGTCAAGGTACCCTGGCCGTAATCAAAATGTTTCAACATTGGTCATTGTTCACGGGCAAGACACAAGTGACACCTGACCTGATCGAATGCTGCACAGACGCAAACGCTGTCATGTCCTCTTTACGACTCTTTTTTACGAAGGCGTTGGTCGCATTGTTCATTTCAGGTGCAGACTTATCCCTCTTCAGCTCAAGTCCCTTGGCAGCTGTTCTGGTTTGGGCTTTTTTTGGCAATTGCAAATTACGAGCGCCGCCGCGTCAAGCCACCCCTATTTCTGAGCGCGCGCTAGAAGCTGCTTAGTGCGCCGAAGGCTTCGCGGAAGTTTATTCTCAGCGCGGTCCACCGGATGATCTGTCTGCAGGCGCGATCGGCAACATCCGGAGAGGGACATCACGGACGCGCGGACAATGCTTTCTCGGTGCAATTGATAGTTGTAAACGGTGCGTCCCAACGCGGATCCGCCGCAGCATGGTCGGGCTGTTAGTTTGGCTAAAGAGCTGGTGTTGAGTTGAGTATTGCCATGATCATGCGTCGGATTCAGAACAGCCGGCCGAGTGCGTGGGATAGAGCGGCACAAATCCGACAATCAAGCAAGCAAGGCAGAGCGAAGGCGATTGCAAAACACTGTCCCGAGACATGTGAGTCTGCAGCAGCCCTGTCCTGGTGTCGATCTGTTCATCTCCCATATTAAACCGACTCCGCCGGGCCCAAACCTGCGGCACGAAGCGTCCGGAGTTGGCGCTAAGTTCGCTAAAGGCCGCCTCACGGGACCACCTTGGGCCTTTTTAATCAAAGGCTCAGGGCAGCGCGCTCAGTAGCGTCCGTCAATGCGAGGACGAGGACGACCGCCACCGTAGGGCTTCACCAAAAAGGATGCATCTGGATTCTGGTGTGCGCGCGTCCCGAGAGAAAACTGGTGCGTGGGTTCGTGTGATGATGCGATGACAGCCGGCCAAGCCCGGTAGCTTCCCCGGCTTCTCACAACGGGGAGCCCATTTAGCAGCAGTGTCTGGACCCAGCTGAACCTGCACCTGGACTTGGACCTGGCATTGTGTTTCAACAGAGACTTCAACCTGTGTCTGCATGGCGGTTTTGGTCACAGAAAACGGTGATGCTCTGGGCGCCTTCCCCCCGGCGCTATGCCTTTGTTCATGGCTGAAACTGCCTGAGTATTCTTTTGTGTGTGTGAGCGAGGGTGAACTCTTTTTTTATGCCGAGGACTGCCGTGGGTTTGTACCCGAAGAACATGTTGTGCAAATGAAAATAAACAAGATAAATGAAGAGGCGCCGAGCAAACACCGTCATAGCGCGCAGGCTGCGTCATAGCTCCGCGTCCGGCGTTCCAAATATCTTGATCACCGCTGCGCATGGACCCGTCCGTTTGTTTTGCTCTTCATCCTTGGGTTTGTCTGTCTATTTATTGTAAATACCATCAACCCGCCTTTGTCCAGGATGGATTTTTGGCCCATCTGTTTTCCTATTCTTCTATCTAACTTTTAGTCTTTCCTTGATCCTATTCCATTCCCAAACTGGCACAGCCTTGAAGGCCGCCGTTTTCTCCACATTATTTGACCACCATTCATTCATTGCATCATCCAGTCACTCATTGCTTTTTGCCAACGGTACCGCGCCATGTCTGTTTTTCTGCGCATGTTTTGCTGTGTTCCTCGGGCCGGTTCTGGCAAGAGGAGGAGCAGCATTGAATCGCCCAGTGCTACCTCGGTGGCCAACGAACGCCACTCGGAAGCGCAGGGGGGCCACGATGAGAAGCCCGTGACGACCATCATCTACGAGAAGCCTCAGCAACAGCCTTATCCTTCCATGGAGCCGCGAATCACTTTTACCCCAGCCCCTGAGATTGTTGAACCGTATGAGGAGGAGGAGGAGCAAATGCCGGTCGGCGAGAGGAAGGCTTCTCTTGAGCCTGGTTCGCCAGTGGATGGTCGAGTGGTCCACAGGAGATGGTCATCTGTGTTGAGCCTCATGGTCACTCCTCACCCTCTTGAGTATGAGCGAAAATTCACATCGCCGGGGTTCCACTACCCTCGCAAGCGATCCGCAAGGGTTGAAGACATGCCCTCGTTCCCCGTCTTCGATGACGATGACGACTCTTTTGTCAGCCGGCCAATGTCCTATGGCCGCCCCCGAGCCTACTCGGCCCCCGACGAGCCCACCGAGCACCAGGCCACGGCCATGGCCATCATCAGGGTTGGCATGATCCAGGTTGGCCTTTTGAACAACAACAACAAGGGCCAAGAACATGCTGTTCAGGACTTTGATAGCCGCCGACCGAGTGAAGCACTGATGAGCCGCAACCTGCTCCCACCACGACCGCACACGCCACCCTTTCAGCGACCAAGAATCTCGATGGCGCCGCTCCCGTCCAACCTGCCTACATTTATGAAGTCGGCAGTTGACAACCGCAACCGAAAGTCGCTCTCTCGAATCTCTCACTGGCTCGAAGCATCGGACCGTCGCTCCAGGCTGTCCATGGGCATGCAACCCAGCACCAAGGCCCGCGAGTCTGTGGCCATCAGGGCTGCCTTCCAAGCCTTTGCCTTCTCCGGCATGCAGCCGCAGTCTCGGCGCTTCAGCGACGGCTCCGCCACCACGGTGACGACTTCCTACACCGAGGACAGCTCCGCGCTCCTGTCTCCCTCGCTGTGGCCGCGAAGCAGCGTCCACAGCGAGGTGCCCAGCTGGGACGACTACTTTGCTCCTCGAAAGTCGAGCACCGGCGGAACCAAGAAGCCTTCGCCGCTCTCCATCATTGGCGACATTGTCTGAGCGCGCGCGCTACGAGTTGCTCATCCTCTCTCTCACTCTGCTTTTCTGTCATTCATTATTTTTTTATTGGATCGGATTGGGTTGGATTTGATTTGCGGTGGCGTTCAAGGTACCCCTAGCGACATGGTGTGGTCACAATCACGCCATATGAGATATCCTGTTGTTTTTGCGATTAGATCAGACAGACGGCGTACTCGAGGCACAACGCCGTGACGATATCCATGTGTGTAAATGAGGTCTTTGATAGACCCTCTTATTCTTATTTTTTATTTTAAAAAGTTTATAATAATTCACCATTGAAGGTGCATGTGACTTGTATTTGACTGTGATTCATAATACCTGGTGGGATTGTCTTGGCGAGGAGCTGTGTTTCCCGACAATACAAATCGGAGTTTGGCAGTGAAATCTCCCAGTGGGCGGCTACAGTAGCATCGGTAATTTATTGCTTAGATATTTGTTACTGCGCTACCTCAAAGTCTGAATCAAGATTCTTCGATAGCTTGTCAGCTGCGGGAGGCCGTTGTCCTTTACTTCTACAATGATGTGAAGCACCTGTCCGCGATCAAGCATCTTCGACCCTCTCACCTCCTTGCATGATATTTCCGCTGGAGGAGTCGTAATTTCAGCTCTTGACTGCTCATCATTCAGAATTTTGATGTCGGCCTTGGCAGTCAGCTTGTGCGCACTCCAGACATTGACGCTGGGCTCATCATATTGAAACCATCGAAATGTGAGCTCGTCGCCATCGGGGTCATATGACTTGGAAGCATCCAAAGTGACTGATTCACCAGCTTTGACTTCCAGGCCAATCGGTTCATGCCCGCCATGTCCGTTGACAACCACGACTGGGTGATGATTGGCATTGGCAAAGTCGCTTGTCATGGACCATTGGACCCGGGCAGCAAAGTCGGCCTGGAATTCGTTTCGCCATCGCCAGATTGTTGCTTGGTTGGATTTGTAAAGCCTTCCATCCAACCCTTGTACTCTGTCGGCGACGTCGCTGTAATGATTGGTGTACTCGCTCGGATCTGTCTTGGCGTATCGCCCGCCCCATGATCCAAAATGTGGGTGCTCACGAGACCCAAGTCCGTTCTGAACAAGATAAAGAAAGGTTGGTGTGTCACCCTCAAATACAAATTCAGGATCCGGATAAGTAGAACCCAAGGGTCCGACCTGAATATTCTGTTTTACCCAATCCTGGCTGATTCTGGTGGTGTCTGGGCCGCCCTGGTCAAACCCGTAGTGTCCCTCGCCCGATATGCCAGCCCAAGATGCCAGTCCGTATTGGTTCCAGGCATGGATCGAGCACACGTAAAAGAGATCTGGAAACTGGATTCTGATCCATCCAGAACTGTCGTCTTGGTCGGAGATGGCGTAGACTCTGATTTTTGATCGCAGGGCTGCTGCCGTTCTCGCATCATGCTCTCGTCGTATTTCATCGAGTACTTGAGCTAGCACGCTTGTGCCCCCCCAGACGAGGACCCAAAGAGGCTCGTTCAAATCTTTAGACGCTTCAATCCTCTCCTTGAGGAGCTTTGCACCTGGACTGAGCGGAATGCCTTCTCCCACCGCTTGCATGCCGTACAACTACATGTATAAGAACATTAGACGTGCCCAGTACGCTTTCTTGGCCGCCTCTGGACTTACAGGAGCTCCCGGTTGAATGAGGCTTCTTAATTGTTCAGCCGAGGGATATTTGTACTGCGGGTGCACATGTGCGTTCAAATTTGCCACGGCGGCTGCATAACCGTCCACAATTCTGTGCATTTCCTCTGGACATGTCTTGTCGCGAAGCCATGTTGATGTCGTCGGCACCAGCCCTTCGGTATCAAACTGGTTTGCATAAGTCAGATAGCGCACCAGAGACTCGGCATCGTCCGGTTCGTTTGAAATGTCTGAAAGAATAAAAACCCGCGGTTTGTTCGGAAACTGGTGCAGCTTTGAGGCCGCCATCTTTGTCGAGTGCGTTGACCAAGCATGCAAGGGAAAAGGAAGACGGCTGATATGTTTTGTTGGACAGGAAGCGCTGGGTTCGGGTGGATGGTTAGGATTTCCTCATTGAGATTCACCGAACCGAGTCGCGAGAGCTCCACACGCGTTGAGATATGGATGAGAGCGCGTTTATTCCCATGAATCAAGAGCATTGTTGAATGGAGCTTTGCCTTATGAGGAAACGATGGCGACCAAGCGGGACCTGACGTAACATTCATTGTATCTACGCTTAAAAGGGAAATTATAAGCACAAGAAAACCTGGAACTTGAGGCGCACGGTCTTCATGTTTCCAATCTTCAATTGCCTGCAGTCTTGAGGACTGACTCGTGCGCCATCACGGCTGTATGGGAGGGAGGATGGTCAAATTGCACCATGTCCATCCCGGCTCAAAAATTTCATTTTTTTCCCCCCACAGTCCTCCCCGCAGGATGCCAAGCTACTCCACATCGGCCGTCTTTTCCTCCGCAGCGGCGACTTCGGGGTGAAAGTGCTTGAACTTCCGTGCCGGGATCTTCTTCATAAACATGTCGTCTAGCTCCTCGTATGTCCGCCCGGCTGTTTCGGGCAGCTCGAACCACAGGTACACCAAGCACAGCACGCTGCAGCCACCGAAAATAAAGGCGACTTTTGCGCCGAGGTTGGCCTTGTCCGGGTTGAACAGATAAGGAAGCACGAAGCTCCACATCATGTTGAGGCCGTTGACGACAGCCAGGCCGATGCCGACCGTCTTGGCGCGCAGTCGCGACGTGGAGACCTCAGCGAGAACTGTAAAGGCAACGGCGCCAATTGAAAGGTTGTACATCCAGCAGTAGAGGAGAATGAAGGCAACCGTGGCCTCGATTGCGCGCGGGTTTCCGGTTGCCGTGGCGCATCCTCCCATGGCCAGCAGGATGACGGTCAGAGAGAGCAGCCCGTAAAAGGTCAAGTTGCGGCGGCCGACGCGGTCAACGAGATACCACGACATCATGCTTCCAATCATGGAGACGACCTGCTGAATAATCTGCAGAGTGAAGCTCTTATCAGAACTGTAGCCCGCCAGCTGCATGTAGTAGGTGGCGTAGCTCGACGCAAACGTGATGCCGGAAAAGGCCTGCATGCACTTGGGCGCGACGCTGATGCACGTTCGGCGCAGGTTGGTGGCCCGGAAGCACTCGAGATACGTGACCCCCTCCGTCTCGGCGCGAATCTTCTCGAGCGTCTGCTTGATGACGGAGAGCCTCGTGTAGCCCTCCTCGCCGCGGTAGCCCAGCTGCTCGAGACTGCGCAGAGCGGCTGTCTCGCGGCCTTTGGACATGAGCCACCAGGGAGACTCGGGCATGAAGAAGATGAAGGGCGTGATGACGGCCGCGAATCCGTACTGGGCGCAAAACACGGATCGGTACGCCCACCTGTCCGGAAGGTTGCCCGTGTACTTGACAATCAGCGCCGAGACGAGCGGGCCGAATGTGTAGGAGAAGCCGACCAGACAAGTGGCCACGCCTCGAAATGCCAATGGAGCAATCTGAAAATGGCATTAACGAGTACTCATGTGATGCAAAGAAAGGAAGGTTGAAATCCACGTACCTCGCCGAGATAGCTCACGCAGACGGTAGCAATGCAGCCTGTCGCGAATCCGTTGAGAAACTTGCCCCCAAAAAACTGTGCATTTGTTGTCGAAATAAATTCCAGCGTGATACCAGCATAGCTCAGCACCATGGTAACATGCAGCATCACCTTGCGCCCAAACCTATCAGCTAGATATCCTCCACCTAGACATCCGATAATGGCACTGGAGAAAGAGTCATCTGTTAGCGAGAGATAAAAAAGAAGCTGCCATGAGGCCATGCAAAAAACACACCAAGTGTGTGCCACTTACGAAGCCATAGGAGCGCCGCTAAAGGCCGACTGCCAATTCGCGTGCAAAACATAGCTGCCGTTGTTGAGATAGCCGAAATCCTCCCGGAAGCGGGGGATGCCGAGAATGTTTCCGGATGCCTGGTTCTCGAAGCTGACGAGCAGGACATACCACACGGCAAAGAGAACCCAGGCGCACGACTTTGGGTAGCGCCTCAGGGATTCCAGTTTGCCAATCTCGTGCTCTTCTTGGTTGCCGACGCGGGCGAGATCTTGTGCGACCGTCGCCTCGACCTGTTCCTCGGAAGCGCGGGCTTCTTTTGTTGCGGCCATGTTTATTATCCCAACCGAAGACCACGTCGGTGTTGAGACCTGGATAGGCAAATAAGGTGAGGCGGATGGAGGCAATTGACAAAAAATGGCAAAACCTCACGATATTCAAATCAGTTCAACAGCATGTTTCGGCTGCCTTAAGTACAGGCGTAGCCACCTACCCTGGCCTTGCACAGTAGTAATGCTGCTCGGGCGTAGAACTGCCTATTTGGGTCCTGTTGGATTTACCCTGGGTTGGGTTAGCCGGTGTGGACGACCAACCCATGTTATACCCCACAACACTGTGACAACATGCTAGGCAAGCGGAACAAGGTGTCGGATTTTGTTCTTTCTAGCTCCTTTTGCATGTGTAATACTTCATGTTCGCTGAATGCTGGTCCGAAAAATTGAGCTTCGTTGCAAGGACAAAGTCTGCTCTCCCACGTGACCTCACCCGCTCTTGCTCTACCTACATCAGTGACTCACTCATATTTGATGCTCATCGTTCGCTCTTGGCCTCTGACAACACAATTCCGCGACTCTCGTCCTTCTGCAACACGCGAATGTGCGGAATCAGAGCCCATACACAATCGAGAAGATTCAATTCTACAGAACCGCAACGGTGCCCTCATCGAAGACCAGCCGCCTGCAGTGCTACGGCGGCCTGGAGAAAGAAAGCTGTCGCATAGAAGATAATAATAGCAACCATCCTCCAAGAGCCATCCGGAGAGAACAGCCTCTACCTTGAGCAACCGCAGTACGAAAGCACTGCCTCCATACCCAAAGTTAGCGATTTATTAATTGCTTGCTTGGCTTTCTTGGGCATGTCCGCTTTACCAACTCACGCAGGAACTCTTTATCCTGATATTGTGGCATTACGGCATATTTTTGGCTATTCTGATCATTCATTAAAAACCCCTTTATCCCTGGAAAACACCGACTTTGGGGCCAAATTAGATGGTTCCCTTGTCACTGATCTTCTTCTTATCTCAGTTGATATAGATACAGGTTCATTAAAGTCGTATAGGGTGCTGGATGATGAAAAGCAATACTCGATCGGGATCTCTATTTTAGATACGCGCAAAGTACAAAATCACATCATACAGGCGGCCCAGTATGAATGGCATCATTTTATCCAATCCTTCCAATTCACAATTGGACAAGGAAAATATTGTAATCGAGCCCGCGGTCGATTTCTCTTTGGTGAAACCAAAGCAATTATTTTCTCTGACTTAAAACCCGAATTCGATTCTCTGGTTCAAGGTCGGGAATATGCTCTTGTCTTTCACGGCCATCACGAGGATATGAGAGTCTTACAGAAGCTCGATATCGGCCAACAAGCACGCTTTATTTTTGATACTGTCTCAGCATCCCAATTCTCTCTTCAGCTTCATTTCAAACCCGGCTTAGAAGTACTTCTAGGTCTACTAGGAATCCGATTTGATAACCTACATGCAGCTGGTAATGATGCCCATTTTGTGCTTAAGGCACTTTTGATGCTTGTAGTTCAAGACTCTTGGACCCAGCATATTATCCCAAGCGAAGCTGTATTAGAAGTCCTGGTAATACTCAAAGAAATAGCTCTGTCTTCCTATCCAGCCCCAATGCCTAAGCCACCGCCAAAAGTCCCAAGAATCAAACAGCTAAAACAGCCCAAAAAAACCGACACTGCGCGCACAAGACGACGAGCACGAAGAAAACTAGAACGAGAAGCCCAGGCGGCGAAAATTTGAAGAGATACCTACCAAGGCACCCGAAACTCGTACTATTTCGACAAAACCCTTCTACAGTTCAAAAGTCTATTTCCACACCGCCCAAACTGCGCACAAGCATGACAGCCCTGACCGCTCGCTCATTTTTCCTCCTTCACAACTTTGGCGCAAAATGTCGCATTCTCGTTCTTTTATTGAAATCATATGTGGAAATGGCAAGAAAAATGAAAAAGTTTCTCCCGAAGTAAAAGGAGCAATTTTGGGGCTGTTACACGCGAAATGGTCTAGCCGGCGAGTCGCCAAGGAGTTCAACACCAGTTACACTGAGGTATTGAAGATAAAAAACGATTTGATGCAATGCAATAATGTCTCATTTCATTTAGTTATGCTGCTGTGTTCGTCGTGTTTGTGAACGGGAACTCAGGCAGTTGATAGTAACTATTATGAAAATGAGCTTTACAGCAAAGAGGGATTCGCAAGCCCTGGCCTTCAATGGAATATAGTCATGTTAGACTTTGCAGTAGCGTGTCAGTAGGCATGCATGACTTGGTCAGGGAAGCGCAACAGCCTAGTGAAGCTTCCTGGAATGGTGCGAATGGAACTCGTGGCAACGCGCGACAAGTATGACTTGACAATTGATATTGACATGTTGTCAACATTGAACTACTTTGAGGATGATATGCAGAGTTCTATGTCACACCGGTGGAAGGTGATGATTAGGGAGGTAGGTGTAAATAGATGCAGAGGCTGGCAAGTGTGTCGAGAAAGGCAGTCGATGTGGGATAGCGAGGGTGGACTAGCTAGTGACGGTTGTGGTTTGTGATGATGGGGGACATTCGTCGTTTGCAATACGATAATATGAGAACTTGGCGATTGCGTTGAACTTACAGTGCAGTTGCGCCCTTTTGGACCGTCCATCATGAAAAGATAGAATACAGGATTGATCTTTGGAGCTAGTCGAAGTGTATGGTTTGAGTATCTGCAATTCCCAACAAAGTCACAGTAGGTTAATATCAGGCTGTGCATTTCGGCTTTGATTTCTTATTTACGAATACATGGTAGAAATGCAGGGCTACGTTTTCCATCCTTGACAGGGGCAGTGAACTGATCATCGGCATGTCTAGCGAGCTAGAAGCAAGGCTTGAGACGCAGATACATTATCTTATCGTCCCATTCCTTATCGTTGGTCTAGTTCGGGTGCGCGAGGGTGATATCGGCCAAGTCAAGTTCGGCCAGACCTAGCCGCCGGCCAACTTTCGGCCAGTGACACAATTGCAAAGACAGTCGGCCGAGAGGGTGGAAGGAATGCGAGAACTGGAAATGTTATCACAGGAAGTTGATTCGCGGTTTGTGATGCAAGCATACGTGTTATAAACTGGCCAGCTGCACTGCACACGTAATAACGTCAAATGCATCAAGAGATATATCAGAAATGGCTGAACAAGAAATTCCACTCATTGACATAGGTCCATTTCTTGACCCAAACTCGGGTCCATCCGACCGTGATGCCGTCGTGGCTCAGGTGCGGGACGCATGTCGGATCTACGGCTTCTTCCAGCTTGTGGGCCACGGAATACCCACAAATCTCCAGTCCAAGATGTTTGACTGCGCCAAGCTATTTTTTGAACTGCCTCTCGAGGAAAAGAAAGAGGTCGGAATGGAGAACGCCATGGGCATGTCCAAGAGGGGCTATGAAGTTATTGGAGGACAGCAGCTTCAGGCTGATGCACTCCCTGACTTGAAGGAGGCAAGATGCATCCATGCAATATTCCAGTTTCATCCCATAGCTAACGGCAGAATAGGGTATTTACTTTGGCGCAGAGATCCCACCTCAAGACCCGAGGGCTGGAAAGTTCCTACAGGGTCCCAACCTATGGCCGAATCTCCCAGCTGAAGAATTTCGGAACCCCATTATGGAGTATCGTGACAGGGTGCTGAATCTCGCTCACCAATTGCTCGAGATTCTTGCCCTTGGCCTGCCTTACGGGCCCAACACTTTTGATGACTTCATCCTCGATCCTGTCGCGAATGTTAGGCTGCTTCATTACCCGCCGCAAAGGTCCAAGGATCCCCGGCAGCTTGGAGGTGAGACAAATTCCATGCCAACACCCGAACTCAGCTCTATACTTATACATGATTTTGCATTCAGCTGGATCTCACACGGATTTTGGGTGCATAACTTTGCTTCTCCAACAGCCGGGCCAAATAGGGCTTCAGGTTTTGTATCCGCCGACCAACACTTGGATTCCGGTGCCTGCGGTTGCCGACCGGTTCGTGGTCAACATTGGTGACTTGCTAGACGGTTGGACACGCGGCGAATACCGCAGTGCTGTCCACCGTGTTATAAATGCAAGTGACGAGCATCGGTACAGTGTGCCATTCTTTTACAGCGGAAACCTGGCTTTCAAACTTCGGCCGCTCGATGGTAGCAACGACGCTGATGCCATAACTGTGGAGGAACATATTAAAAATAGGCTCAAGGTTAGCTATGACGTCAAAGTGAAATAGTCATGGATTTGTCCAACACCTGTGATTGGGGAGGCACTCAACAGTTCCGCAAGGGCGTTGGGGGAATGGGAACAAGTTGTCAACTTGTGAAGCTCGTATAATGCAATGACAATTCGAAACTTTCACATTCAAACTTTGCTGATTTTACGGAATACGTCCAACGCTACGCTTTGAAGTTCAGAAAATGGGAAACACTTCCTCGATCAAAGATTTTGTTCTTTCCGGTCAAACAATCTGTAGTCTTGGGTTCATTCGAAGATACTGCCGTTTAGATGCACAATCTATGAACAAGTACGTGACCCTTGCGACGAAAAAGCAGCCCGTGCAATTCAATCGTGTCGACCAGCGCCAAGATCCGTAAGCATCTGATTGATTGAAACGTATAGCGGCGCATCACGCTGATAATGTTTAGTTCACACATGCCCTGCCACTAGAGCAAGTATCGCGCAGTTCTATTAATCTAGCTGGGACTCCAACGAGAGCGTACCAAGCCTTGGCTGTTTCCAGGGACAGGACCCCTATCCCCGCTGCAGTCGCCCTTGTCAAAGTGTGATCGTCGGTGCGTTTCTCTACCTGCGCAATGACCTTCCGCTGTGTCGTTCTCGATCATTCTTGGAATCTGTCAATAGATGCAACAATCCTTTCGTGGGAGGCTTGTCCTGCGTGTGATAGGAATTCATTGACAATGAACAACAATGAACAGCATAATGAAAAAGAAGAAAAACTTCGGACAGAGTCTCTCAGCGGCTTCCGTTCCGACTGTGCGTGCGTGAATAAGGCCGGCAAATCGCGCGCATTGACCCAAGCTTCGGTTCCTTCCTACTGACTCCTCTTTTTCTGAAATAAGCCATCGGAACTGGGCACACCGGCATGGCTGCGCACAGACAGACTAAACTAAATCAAGACATGGCTCAGGAACCATCGGTCAGGAGCACGGCCGATGCCGCACGCTTTGGGGGTTTATTATGACAGCCGCCAACATATTGTTTGAGATAGGGGCATGAGCAGCTTCAATTAAGGGCAGATGATCGCTGCCAGTTGTTTCCAGCAAATATGAAAAACACTCGGCCCGCAATATCACAATGTGGGGAAGGGTCGGGAGGGTCCAGTTTGTGTTTGTTGCGGAATTGATGGCTGTCCACGGGCACAACCAGCATAGCATTTTCTGCACTCGTGTCGTTAGGGTTACTCATGTGCTTTGAAATAATGGTATTGTTCAACACGCACTGGCAAGAATCACAGTTGCTTGGATAATATGTTCATTGTCTAGCCTCCATACGACCCTTTTGAGAGTAGGCGCCCACACACGAAACAGGGCCATCTGAGCACTGGCCACTGTCATCCGCCACAGGAGTTCTTAGAGTCTTGACATGAGTCAATGCGGAAACATTTTCCGAAGTGCACGGGCGGAATTCCAGCATGCTCATGGGCGAAGGGAAGCTCTAGTCTGTACATTTAAACACGAACGATCCCATTTATCTGTTACGAACTAATTGAAGATTTAATGCATTTCATCTTGAAATTTCCAAGCCTTGGGATGATGATATCAGTGGTTACCCTATATCACGTATTGAATAATTATTGACAAAACAACTGACTCTAACCACAACGTTTCAATTCTAAGTTATGTACTTTTACAAATACAGCGCATGGAGGTTCAGGGGTTGAGATATTGATTGTCTACGGATCAGATTCTTTTTATTTCTCACTACTTTTGCGTATCGATGAAAAGTTTCTGTCTGCTTCCTGTTAGTATTCACAATTCTTAGATCAGCCATGACTTTTCAGGATTCCTGCTGTACTTTTTTCCAGTTTGTGTTGCAAATTAAAATGTGAAACAAGCCATAAAAACGTATCCCACACGGAATTCATGCCAATTGAGCTTCTAGCTAGGCGGAAAAAAAGAATTACATGACCAGAAGTGCTTGCTGAACGCTGGCTGCAGGCCAGGTTTGTGACCCGGCTGTTGCGTCATCGAGCCTGCTTTCTACGTTAAACTAACAAGAATATAATTATCACTAAAGTTCGCTGGGTTGAAGAATTGCATACGATCCATGATTCATAAATTGAGGTCTTATTTCAAGCAGGCAGAGACATTTCCGAAGAGATTCTCAATATAATCCGGTATATTGGCTATCTATTTATACAAACTAGCTCTCTGAGCTCCTTTCATTGCCTCTTACATGTCGTTTCATGAATTTGTGCCTCCCATGGCACCTATGCGCCTGATATCCTGGTATCCCTTCATTTGGCTTTCGAATAGCTTAGTTGTAGCCGTCGGCGCACTTGGCGGGCACGAAGAGCTCCTGAGTCTGGGTCAGAAGCTCGTTGATGTCCTGAACATATGACTGAGCCATGCTCTTGACGAAGTCGGAGGTGACTTTCTGGAGGATGATGTTGATGAGCTTCTGGGCAGCATCGTCGATGGAAGCAAGCTTTGTGCGAGTGACGGTGCACTGCTTGACCTGCTGGACCTCATCGACACGGTCCTTGATATCGGCGTAGAGAGTTCTGGCAGAGTTTCCGAGCTTCTTGATGGGGTCAAGGAGTGTGGTAGCGTCGGCAAGCTCAATTTGAGGAGCGTTGGCAGCGATATTCTGGCCCTGCACGATGGCGGAGAGGACATTATCGGAGCACTGGAGAATGGGCTGGATGTTGCCCTGGAAAGCGTTGGCAGCCTGGTCCAAGGTGACCAGAGCGGCAGTGACATCGGTGATGACCTGCTTGACAGGTGTGTCGCGCTCAACAACTCTGGCCGAGGCGCCGGAGACGGCAGCCAGAACAGTGAGGTGGAGAGTGAACTTCATGATGAATATTGGTTTGTTGGTAAAGAAGGGTGTTTGGTAATGGAAAAGAATGTTTGGAGGAGGCTTGGAAGGCTTTGTTTGTGAATGTTGTTGCTGATGGTTTTCTGATCTTTCGAGCAGAACCATTCTCGACTTATATATCAATCATGAGCCGTAAGACAGTTTCAGCCTCTGGTATTGGGTGTTTTGCATATGGATAGCGCGTTAAACGCCCAGACTGCTTCGTCTGGCCTTGGCCAAGCGCACGGAGAGCAATGCGCGGGGTCGTGTCTCGTCATCTCAACTAGCACAATGACGTGCACTGGTGTCGTCCTATTTCTTGTTTCGTGATAATTGAGCTACTTCAATGCGATACAATGAGCGTTTATCATGACCATTATGTTTTGGAGATGAGGCGCTCGGCCAGCGGAGACCCTTGATAGCTTATTCACTGGAAAGAGCACCAAGGCGGAGCTGGGAGAGACAAGCTTATGGAAGCTAGTCGCCAGCGACCCACTGGTCACGTAGATTGAAACATTGGAAGAGGTCCGATTGAGGAGGTCAAGGTCAATCTTGCGAGATCTGATTCTCGCTGCAGCGCCTTTCTGGCACGCTACTAACTGACACCAGGGTCGTGTCCTTAGGCTTGGTGCATATTGTTTACCTGGTCACTTAATCTTTTCTGTCAAGTTTTACTTCGCTCTAGAAGAAAGATCTGACCAGAGGTAGGGGACACAATTTAGTTGCGGTTTGGGTATTTACGGTGGTCGAGGAGAAGGAAATTAGCAGGACAGGTCAGAGCGGAAAGGGTGCGGGGACGAAATTTTAGTGTAGTTTACTCACCAGCCAATTTTCGCTCAGACGCTCCATTATGTAAACACAGTGCCGCCTCACGGAGCACGGTTACTAGATGCGTTTTATATAGAGAAATGTGACGATACTATGCTGTTTTGACAATTTCCTGCCACTTCATGCCTCTGTGTGCTTGCGAGGCTAAGGGCATCTGAGGCAAGATGTTGTGGAGAAATGATTTCAAGAAAATTAAAATCTGAGGGATTTGTCGCGATATTCTGACAATGTTCATCATTGTGCATTTGCGCTATCATGTATAGACCGCCTGGAGAAGCAACAAGAGCATCTAGAATACACAGGAATGAGATGAGCTGCCCAGAGAACGGACGTGGATGATTCGAGAAGGTGCGCTAGAATTGAGACCCAACTGCTCTAATGATCCCAGTTGCTATTGTGTCAGTAGTTTTTATGCATCAACTTGCTGTTTCTATTGTCGAAATGCTCATGCTGCTCTACCGCAGTTGGCGTTGAAAATTGAGTGCTGGAACGAAAAACCCCAGGATAACGTTTGGTCACTCATAAACCATCGTGAAGGAGGATGATAATGATGGGCTGGTCAGTTTCATGCAGTCACATGATAACATAAGCATTACCAATTCCCATTGGCGTATAAAAATGAGTAGAGACAGCAGGTGACAATCGACGTCATCTGGCTTGGATTTGGCTTGAAATTGTTGAAAGTGCATGCCTCATCTGAGACATGGCTCCAATGATACAAATACCAAAGTAAGCGAGGATCGGTCTTTTGTAGGACATGTCTTATGTGGAGTTGGCTGCCATACAAAGGTGTGCAATGCGTCCGAAATGTCATGTCAGCGCAGGGCTACTCTTTGCATTATGTGGTTTCGAAAAGCACGGTTAACGACTCGTCCACTAGAAGGAGAAGTCACAGGGTTTGGAGTACAGAAGCAATATTTTGGGAGATTTCTAGTCGAATACTAATAGGGCTTCTGCCCATAGGTATTTCCGGGTGGCGAATATCGCGCCACAACATACCAACCACCCAACAAATCAAGAGCAGTCGCAATTCCAATCTTGGTAGTGGTATTCCACATCGCCTGTGCTACAAAATTGTTAGACGCCTTGCGTAGGGCCAAATTAGGGCGGGGCTTACTATAATGGCTGTAATTTTTAAAAGCGCCCTCCGGAAGAACTTCACCGTGGTAGTAGGGAGCTTCAAAAAGCCTTGCAAGTTTAGCAAACTGGTTTGGCATGGGAGGTCTCAAATCTTACCATCTGTCTGTCGCAGCTTCAATGGGCCACGCGACTCTGCTGAGAACGGGGATGATGGGTCTGTTGAGAGAATGAGCCTTGGCCGTATTTTACTACTGGCCTTGAAAACATACTTGATGTACGCCAGGTTTTCACCCTGGTTGGGCTTTGCTGCGGCCGCAGGATACTGAAGAAGGCCCCAAAACGCGAGCTGTTTAGCGTATGCCTGTGCTTGAGCCTCCAAGGTATAATCCCAGACCAAGGGCTGGATTCCCTTGACGTTGCGCTCATAGTTGTGCAGGTTCAAGCCCATCAACTGATCAGCAGTCAAATTTGCAGGGGCTGACGAGTTTGATGAGCCTGATGACGTCGAGCCGCTTGAAGATCCTGTAGAGGCTGGAAACAGACCGGGGAGCAAGATCCCCGAAAGGCCACTGGCTTCTTGATTTGCTTCTCTTTTGTTACTTTCAATTGTGGCATCGCGAGCCTCCGTAATAGGCTCGGCTTCCCGGGCGACAGCGGGCAGATTGAGCCTTGCTGATCCCCCAGGCACAATCGGACTTGCCACAGCAAGCGACATGATGGCCATGAAGAAGGCACATCGAGTTTGAAACAGTGTGAACCTCATAGCTGAGACAAACCAAAGTTTTTCTAAAGAGTCAGCGGGATCAACGATGTGTGGAGTAGTAGAATCGTGTCTGATAACACTATGAAAATGAGAACGGTATGGCTCAGAGTTCAGGCTATGGATGGGGTTTTATGTATTATTGTAAAAGTATATGCCTCATACAGTTCATGAGAATGCAACCCAATTATGAGACAGATGGAACTGTAATTGCAAGAGGTGACATTAGGCACTTCACTTGCTTCTTTCCAAGCCAGTGACTGCATTCTACCCACCACCATGACGGATCATTACAGATGAGTTCTGGGATCCAGTCAGGAATAAATACGCCAAAATGCTTGAAGATAGACAAGTCACATGATGCTGATCAGGATGCTCTTCACTTCGATCAAAACTTCCAGCACGTCTCTCCTGCTGCCCAAGAAAGAATCTACCCCAGCCTAGCACAAGGGGGTTGAAAGCAGATGGAGGTTCAAGTCCAGAGTTTTATGATGGCGTCATTTTCATTTGGGCTGTTGGTCAATGGCTAGATAAGTTTGGTGAGTGCGCATTGATCTAAAAAATGTCTAAGTTGGCGATAGGTATGTGACCACGAAAGCCGACAAGTTTGTCACTGGCTTTGGGGGCCAACTCCAAAAGTTTGAAACCCTCACAAGTGAGAGGGCCTTATGGGTCTTTTTTGTTTTCTCGACAAATATGAGCGACCAGAAGAGAACGAGGGCCGGCTAGTCGGGTCGGCGCTTTTGATAGCCATGTTTCGTTCTCTTCTGATATCCCGATTGTATCGCGCACGGAATTCCATCGTTTGCGACATGTCAAATAATGCTACACAGGGCACTTGTGCGCCAATAGACATCAGGTACGCTAAACGTAGCTGAATTCCGTCGGCTGTTTAAGCTTTCACGCTGGAAAGTCAATCTCTCGAATAGAAATGATCGACGTCAAGACGGCCCGAATATTCACGTGGTCTATCTACAATCGAAGCGGTAAACTCGCAGGCATGCGTTTCGGTATTTCTTGGTTTTCGTTTTAAAATCTCAGGTATGTGGATGGTTTGCCATTTCGAATGCCACGAGACTCTCTCAGTTGTTGCAAGCGCCTCTTCAATCTCATCTAAACAATAATAGAGCTAGGAGAAAAATCACAAACGTGAACGCCTAGACGCCTCTTTCGACATGATCGACCTGAGATTAAGGCGGCGAACACAGCCAAGCGTCCATTTCCTTGAACAAGGCACGCAACAATTGATGTCAGGACTGGGGAGATTGTATAGATTTACAATAAGACTACTGTATCTCATATGTACTTGTGCAAAGGTGAACCTCCATCTATCCATTCGCCCAAAAAGAAAGAGCTTCTCCATGAAACCACGCCCATGTTTTCCATTCTCTGCTCATCAAACGGGAAACCGACACCTGTGTCTCCTACCAAACGGCACATCACATATCCACCGCTCCGTCATGTTCAGGTTCCCCAAGCTATCCATCTTTCCGCCGAACCTCTTTGTTGCCCTCTCCGCCTTGCCCATCTGCTTCTGAGAAGCAGCCACCAAGGCTCGCTGCTGCGGCAGGGACAAGTGCACCAGTGCTCTCCGGTCTGCCTCTCGCATGTTTGCGAGCTGAAGTGTGAGTTTCCTTTGGCTCTTCGTTTGTTTGCTGACTTGGGGGTTGCCGTTGTGCGTGCAGGATGACGTCTCGATGAGCTCGGAAGATGTGCCATCTTGCGCTTCTGGTGTCTCCTGCGCCTCCGAGGATGACACCACTTCAGCACCATCAAAGTCCTGAGACAAAAGCCTTGTCGAAACTGGTTCCCGGCGGTTGTGTCGCCTTGACGGCCTCGCTCCTCCTCCTTTCCTATTCACGAGCACCTTGCCCGACGGCAGACGCATAGTCATGTCATCGTCGACGAACTGCATCAAGACGTTGCTGGGCAATGGAGTCCATTTCTGTGCTGGGTCTTCCTCGTCGCTCTCGTCATCCTGATCATCGTCCTCGGAATCCGACGGCACTTGGTCAAAGTCGTAAAACTCGAGGAATTCGCTGTCTTCTCTCTCAATATCAATGCGACAGTGACTTTTGCTCCTCATGTGCTGTTGCACCGCATGCAAACTGTTCCGCTGCGTGTGGCAGTATATGCACTCATGATAGTCGCAGATGACTAGGCGCAAATATTGGAATAGAGTTTCTAGATCCACAATCAGGTGATTCTCGCATGGGATCTGTAACCTGTGGGCAGTTTGCATGTGGGTGTAGTTGGATTTCGGTGATGAGAACGTCTTGTCGCAGAACAGACATTTTTCAAGCATGGATTCGCACTCCGATTCAAGAGACTCCGGTAATGAAGTGGCAGGGGCAGTTTGAGATGTGGAGTGCTCCATGACTTTTGTCGTCCCGGTTTGCGGGATAGAATGTGCTGGTGTTGTTAATTGCAAATTATCCTCGGTCATGGTTGTGGCAATGGTTGTTGCTGTTACTGTTGTTGCACCAATCATATGGGAAGTGCAGTTGCGGCAAGTGGTGTAATATTCAGGTAAAGAGTCCCAAGTCCAAGGTTCAGGGCCAGGTATTGCTTAGAATTATCAAGAAATGCTGTTGATAGTGAAGCTCAATATCCAAGCAGGCCGCAAGGCATTGCATTTAAATCAGCCTGATGTTGAAATCGAAGCCGGCTCCCAATGCGGTTAGATCGAGCCATCCTGACTCACCCAGCATCTTGGATGTGGCGGTGGAGAAGGTCGTCAAAGCTGACCCATAATGAATCATAATGTGTTGGTGGCTGTTCGCGTCTTAGCGCGCGGCCCAGACCACCAACAACACAAGCCACCGTAGTATCGAATCGGGTTCATCATGTCAATTAATATTTTTATATCTTTTTTGTTCTTCGTAGTAGTATCGGGTTCTTTGGGATTGCACACTGATCCCCAAGCAATTGCTCGAAGGTGCAGACCCGTGAACCCAATGGATTTACACGGCCTCCAGAGCAGCTCGTTCCCAAAGCTTTCGTGGCACCTCGGGTGGATGGTTGGCTGGCCAAGCAATGCGCAGCAGCCGTCTTTGAGCCTGCTCCCAGCTCGTGATGTGGTATACTTGGCTCCATTCGTGAATGGCCGAGTCAAAATGGACCTCGAACCTCTTCAGATCAGGGTCGTGGAAGCTCCCCTGGTGCTGATGCAGAAAGTATGCCGTGACAAAGTTTTGCCAGAACCACAAGTCGGGCGACCGGTACATGTTTGCCCGCTGAGACGGCTGTTTCTGTTGGCGGACGTACACCTTCATGATGATGCGGAGGAGGTGGCGGTTCATGGGCTCGTTCGCATTCCAAGTGTCCAAGACGCTGTGAAAGTAGAAGCCGTGGGCCACCGAGACGCCAAACCAGCAGCTGATGAGCTTCTGCCCGCTTATTGCGTCCACGGGAGCTCCGTCAATTGTGTTGAATAGCGATTGCACGTGGCTGTTCATGACAGCGAGGTGGATTCTGGGAAGTGAGCCCTCGGTCCAGCCCCATTGCGGGTTCTCCTCCAGAAGCTCCGCCATGGTTGAGATCTGGAACAAATCCGTCAGGGTTCTCAGACAGCCAATCCCGACCGAGTCATCTATGTCGTGGAACTTGGTCGTTGGGGGGAGGTCGGCGAAGAAGAAGGGGTACATGGATGCGGCCTGAAGATGGATTCTTAGGCACCCAGGGTCCTTGGTATGCAGCTTGGCTATAACATCATAATAGGCCTGCAAATCTGTCGCGTGGGACCCGCCGACCAGGTTGTGCAGTTCAGGGCTTTCTACCATTCGGCTTTTCATGTTGTGAATGACATTGTATGTTCTTTTTCACAGGCGTTAGCAAGTTGAGGGAGGATGCAGGGCTGGAGCAGCGTACAGTGAGAGATAGCGATAAGACATTTCTTCTTCAAAGGTAATCTCGGCATCCTCGTCTTCCATTGGGAAAGCCTGGTCCAGAATGGCCACAAGGGAGTCCATGTGTGTCTCAGCTGACCCCATATTGCCAAAAGCGTACTAGAGTCTGTCAGTCAACTGTTCAAAGATGGAAACGGGATAAGCGAGGCCGGAGCCAATCGACGCACCTCGACAATGGCAAGGGTGGAGACCTGCTTAATGAGAGACATATAGTGTTCTGGTTTCATGTTTTGCAGGTCCTTGTTCAACTGCTGTATGGCCTCTACCTTGTGATGCAGGACGGTGGACTGGTAGGTCTTGGTGTCCCCGGACAGCCACATCTGGTGTACGCCGGATATCAACAGGGTCTGACGGAGGGGACCTCTCTCTTGGATAAGAAACGGTAGACTGGGGGAGGGGGCAGGGTTAGCAACGCAATCGCATAGCGCAAGGTAGGAAATAATGCTCACATATCCTTCTCGTTTGCGCTGGAAGAAATGTCGTGGCTGTCGTATATGCGGTTGTCTGGAAGCCATCACGGTCAACGGAGCACGCCCAAAGGGGCCGGGTTGGATTAGAGTCACTCACAGTATGACAAGAGCTCAGCTGACCGCCTTGGCAAGCGGATGGGCAGGCACTCGAAGGGATCCATGCTGTCCAGGCACCACGGCCGCTTCGCCAGCGTCGGCTGCAGCTTGTTTGGGATTACGGACCACGGCCTCTGCTCGCCAGGAAGGTATAAACCTCTACGTTCCCTCAGCGGGGGGTCTGGAGGGGGGAAGCTGCACACTCTGCCCGCATTCACACATCGCAGACTGGGATGGAGCGTCTCTCGGTCAGCACACACGAACGAACACGCACACGCACACGCAGTCCTTCTATCCTATGCACGGCAAAAAAAAAAGAGGGAAAAAAAGAGAGACAAACGCACCATGTTGGTTGGTTGCCGTCGCACTTGACATGGCGCTTCCTGCAAGTCAGACAACCAACGCGGCTGCGCGTGTGGTGTTTCCTGACGCGCGAGTCCTCGGGGCCAACACGGGCGGCACCCTCGCTCTCGGTCTCGCTGTCAGCCACGGAATCGGATCGAATAGACGAGCACATGAGGGCCAGTGAGGTATTTTTGCCATGGACTGGGGTTTTTGGCGCCATGGCGACGACATCGGATTCTCGTATATATAGCGAATGGAAATGGCCGTTGCGTCTCAGGTCGGGAGTGTGAGCGACAAATCCTGGGCACCGCATCCGCGTGTGTGGTACGATAATCGTTGCATCAGGTCGTAGGGCAGAAATTGCGGGTACGGGTACGCTTCCCAACAAGCCCAGGCCGGGGCGCTAGAAGCAGCGTCACGTGAAGCCCGCCGCAAACCAGAGCCGTCCTTGTCCGTGGGGGCTGGTTTTTATCTTTCTTTTGTGCCTCTGTCGATCAAGGAAGGGATGACGAAGAATCTTCCAACACGAAGGGCGGCTGGTGCTTACTCGCATATTCATCCGCATCCTGTCCGCCCAAACTCAGCCCGCGCAAGGGAATCCCTTTTTCTAGCACGACGCACCCCAGCACACAAAAAAAAACCCTGGCGCATCCATCCCGTTAGCGAGAAAATGCCGAACAAAACGCGAGGTCCTGTCCATCAGATCATGACCGCAAGCCCGCTTCTCCTGTGCTGTGCCGTGCCACGCCCACCACGCCACGCCGCCCTATTGGCAAAGAAAGTGCCCAGTCTGCCTCTCGCCTTTCAGTTCCACGTGTACAGCAGCACTCTTCGTTATACCAGCGTATGCATACATATACATACACATGACGCCAAATAAAGAACCAGCTTGTGCACAAGACCGCCCGCTCAGGGGTTGGCCTTGGCCATGTTCGCGCAATGCACGCCGTAAGCACTAGCAGTGGCCCCATTATTATCAATCACGGACCTATCTGCTCTGCTATCTTTGCCGCGGGTACCTTACGCGGTCCGCCCCGCGAAAGCGGCATCTGCGGCAAAAGCGGCGTCCATCCAGCCAGCCAATAGCCAGCCTCGAAATGGGGCGAAGCCTACCCTGCATCACCTGCTTTGACTTCGAATCCTGCTCGAAGGATTCAAGCACATGCATGGAAAAACGACAATGCACCAAGGATTTCTTTTATCCCTTGCGCAACCATCTTCCCGTAAATCCGGAGAGCTATTTCCTCCCACATCTGCCGGGGTATGTCGGCGATAAGATGCTTGCCCCCGTCCATACATCCGCCGACCAAGCCAATTGAACCGGACAACATGTTCCAACGCCATATTGCGGGTGAAAAAACACACTGTTCAAGCGCACCACTCACAATTCATTCCATGAAATATGCATGTGACTCTAGACTCTGTATCACAGTTCGCACTCATGTTATCACGGATTTTGAGTGTTGGCATTGAAGCACCTCACCTCTTCAACTGAACCGCGTGGTTCCACAACGCAAATACTTGGGCCCGGAAAGCGCCTAAAACTCAAGATACAAACAAGATTGCCGAGCATTTTATGTTATGAATGTTTTATGCATGATCAGTCGAGACTTGGGACCCAGTTAATTTGCCCCTTCTCCTCTGGCTGGGCCATTCATTTGTACCTTCCCCAGCCTTGAATCGCGAAATGGCGCCTATTTCAGCCTGGTGGCATGCATGGACAGTCGGTGTAACGCTCTTAGTCTGGGAAACTAGCCATGAACCCCATGCGCAGATCCCGCCCACGCTGGATACCAAGGCCCTACTCGGCTGACGGATCTGATGCCAAGCCGATTTCTTCAAATCGCCACTGGGAGGCGTCATACCTCATTTGGTAACAATCTTCGGTGGATCGAAGAGCCACGGCTCGACTAGCTATTCTTTTATGCATCCTTTCATTGCTAGTATAAATAAGGAATAGGTGCCCAGGATTCGTTACCTGGCTCTAGTCTCTTACCCAAGGCCCATTCGTGCATTCGTCACAAGCCAAGGGGTGGTTTTTATCACGGATGCACGTCTTTTTCTTTTTTTAATTCACGCCTGTCATCGAGCCGAGTATGACCTAAGACTCGTGTCGCTGCTGACAAACTATTGCGTCGGCACTTCTAGAACAAGCGGGGACATCACTGGATCCGGGTTTTCGCTGTCGCTGGATTGCTTCACAGCTAGGGATGCTATGGCTACATGTTCTAGACACTTGATAACTTACGTTTCTGAAATGAATTATCGTCTACTACATTGCGAAAAAAGTGAACAGCATTTGATGGATTGAACCACGTGGCTAAAAGTCCCCCCAAAAAGGGGAAGACTTGGAAAAACCAAATGAATCGTGACCGTAAGAATTGAGGATGTTGAGCTCATTTTTCGATCTTTTGGAGATGTTATAGCTCGATGATCAGAATGGAACGAAGGGGCGTGCATGTTTTCTTTTGATCGCCGTGAGATGTGTTCCCTATATTCTTCCATTCTCCTGCGTGTATAGTTATCCGCATCCCATCGCGCAGCTGACATACGGATGGGTCGGCTTCAATTCCAATGTCCCAGTGACAGATTGAATATGTTTCATCGATCAGGACCTTCATGATGAAATGTTTGTTTGAAATTATTTCCCTGTTTCATCTACAAAGTAGATATTAGTGATAATGGGGAGTCATGCAACGCCGATACAGTTTCCATATTCTCATCGACAGAGGAGCGTGGCTGCTATTGGACGTTCCAGGTCCAGAGGTAGAATTTGGTGAGGATGAAGACTAATAAAAAGTTGGGCGCGGGATTCATGTCGTTCTTGGAAGAAAGCGATGCAAGATCTCATCAGGTGATAAAAGCTGCCATTGCAAATTGGGATCCTTGCTGGAAGCTGATCAAGGGAGCATGGCGTGACATATATACTTTCAATCTAGGAAACACGGCAACAGCTTCATCTATTTTTGGCCCCAGGTAGACAGTTCGTTTCACGTGCGGGAGTTCGGAGAGAGAGCCGATACGCGAGCGCCAATAAGCGTAGTTCATGGTGAATGGCCCCATTCCGACCGTGCCGGAAAGAAAACCTAATTGAGGCTACCCCTGCGCCTTGGCCTACCTTAACTCACTCTGCCTTCGTAAAACGATCATCGTCGCGGTCCCTGATTGGCAATCAAGCCATCGGAATCTCAACGGCAGCCAAGCCGCGACGATGACCACCAATGAGTGCGCTGCCTTGAAGCAATGGCTTTAATCGGGCATAATCTGTGTGCTTAAATTTAGCAGGTGTCACCAATTGATGACACTAGAAACTTTAAGTAGCATGGCATGAGACTTGGCAGGTACCAAACTGGTTGGTAAATGTTCCAACGAGAGCCATGCCACATCCAACCCCATACTCACATTAAGTTGCAGTGATGATCACGGTTCATCGGCACTGTGACAATTTACTCGATAAAGGCTGGGGGAGCTTTTAGTCTAATTGGCACGCAATCTCGGCCAAAGTGTGCCGAGTGCAAAGGTTCTCGGAGCTCAAGGACCCCGAACGACCTGGGAGATCCCATTTCAAGGCCACAAAAGCGTTTAGTCCGAAAGACCGAAGACGTTCCATTTGAGAAGAAGCCATGCCTCGGCCACCGGATGCGGATGGATTGATTTCGCGATGCTCGGCTCACCCATGATGCGCGGTGCAGGCTAAAACGCTAGCGCGTTTGGCTCAGCCCCCCCCTCGAGAGTTTCCAGTATGCATTATGGCAGCGACCAAACGCCGGCGTCTGGACCTTTCGTATTCCGCATGCCGCATTGCCGTGCCGTTACGAGAACCTGCCTATCAAACGTTTGCATTCCGCCGTGGTGCTGCTCCACCACCATCTGGACTTGGTCGTTTGTAGAAGCTGTGTGTAAAACTAGTTTATTAATATTTCAGAACATTTACGACGGATCGAAACAAACTCTATCGAGGCATTTCATGGCTTGTCAAATTTCGGGCAAGGCAAGGATGCAAGGCGATTCCGGACCTGCTCAGCCTCCTGGACTATACGTCACCGCGGTATAACATAGAGGTTGACAGAGAAGGAAAGGGGAAATGTCATGTCGATAAATAGCTCCAGTGGCGTCGCTTTTCTAGAACACTATCAACTCACAACCAGCATCCACTCCAGCCAAGCCTCCTATCAACAAACACTTTAACAACTCCCATCAACAACCACCATCAAGATGAAGGCCAGCATTTTCCTCGCCGCCGCCGTGGCTGTCCTCCCCGCCATCGCCGCCACTACCACGTAGGTCCCGAGTTCCTGGAAAACAGCCCCTGAGTTTTCTAACGCTTTGTTTTCGCAGCACCACTGGCACCCAGACTGCCACACACACGAGCACAAAGACCACCAAGATCTCGACCAGCACCAAGAAGGGCGCTGCTCCCACTGCTCACTTCGACACCCTGGGCGCTGTTGGCGCTATGGGAGTCATCGCCGCCCTGGCCATTTAAGCTGTTTTTCGTTGATATTGGCTTGCGGGTAGAAATACCATTGCGTGTAAAGAATGATTCGTTGGATTTGACCAGGGTGGGTCTCAGAGCGGAGGACGATTTGTACATTACTTCCTTCTGGTAGTACATAGAAAAAGACAGCATTGCTTTCGCCATCGTCCTGAACAAACAATTTGGAGGTGAGAATATCGGATCTTGGCAATTTAATGCATCCGATTTTCATTTCTTGCTCTTGGTTTATACATCTTATTCCATCAGACCGTCCTCTATGGCTACTTTCCGTGATTGGTCCAGTATTGATCATGGCTGCGATCGCCTCCGCTGTAAGGCATGCCGGGTTATCGTCCGGCTCTCTAGAAATGAGATGGTTGATATGGGGGGAGAAATTGGAGTAGAAAGACTCAGAGGGTAGCTATTGTTGATTCTAATAATCATTTACCACACTCCCACGTGAGCAGAAATTAGTGGAGTATGCAGGAGCGGGATATGAAGAAGGATCCAGAGCGTATTGATGTTTGATAATTTGCCATGCTACTGATTTGGAATATAATAAACTTCACTCTGTTAGGAGATGAAAAGGGATTGGAGAGCTAGGCGAGTGTACTGAGTCATCATGTCGACTATGAGTAAAGTTGGGCAGTACTCTGTATGAATGCGCACATGATTGAAATAATCCATTGCAATAAAGATGAAATACCACGTCGAAGCTAAAGAAAAGGAATTTATAATAAAACTGGACTCATGGGCGAAGGACGCCCTCAGGCTGGTCAATGGATTCCAAGGGGGTTGAATCTATTCTTGCTTCTGAAATATCTATGCCAGTGTGCAACAATGCACTAGCTATTTATAAGCGCGCTCTATTGCGATCTGCAACTAATTATGGTTTGCCAGGTTTATAGCGAGGATTTAGGGGTTGGAATGGGTCTGAGAATGGATTGCTGTGTCATGTTGGCTACCAAGCGGCCCGATTTATCCCAGAGTCTTCCCTCAGTGTACACCCTAGCATGGTCTCCAGCTATTGCCTTGACCTCTCTGAGATGCCACTCATTCAGGTTGATGTCGTTTGAGAAGAAGCGCAGGCCGAAATCAAGACTGGAACATGGCCCCGAGTCCTCGAGGAACATGCCATTGTGCGCAAGGGGCAGAAACGACATGAATGCATCCATCATAAAGGCCATGCCCGCGTAGTGATCAGCCCTGCCGTTGATGGGTTCTTTGGAGCGAAACCAGTCGGCCGACGTCTTGGAGGTAAGCGGAAGATGGTCCTGATTGGTCTTTGCTGTCTTGGCCGCGCCGTACAGGTTGTTGGCTCCGATGCCTTCGGTGGGGAAACGAACATCGAAGAAGCCAAACATGAGGCCAAATATGCCGTTGAAATTTTCCAACTCTTCTTTGGATACAAGGCCTCGTTGGGCCATTTCCTCGCCAGCCTCCCGAGTGTTGGCGCACTTTTCTGGAGGCGAGTACGACCTGTCAGGAGTGGCCGAGAAGGTGAGAAAGGACTGCTCCCCGTCCTTGTGGAAGTCTGCTAGGACAATCATGCAAGTTCTGATTGTGCCGCCGTTCTGCTTCTGCATCACCTCGATTTGT
This sequence comes from Calonectria leucothoes, assembly GCA_002179835.1. Taxonomy (NCBI): domain Eukaryota; kingdom Fungi; phylum Ascomycota; class Sordariomycetes; order Hypocreales; family Nectriaceae; genus Calonectria; species Calonectria leucothoes. The sequence continues at coordinate 41,945 of NAJI01000075.1, forward strand.
CTAGTTGCAAATGTCCGTGTGTCGCGAATGCGTCGCACCGAACACGTCAGCCGCTCGTCGATAAAGGCCGGCCCCAGGTAGCTTCCCGTGACCGAGTATAGGCTATAGCCGGATTCCACCGTCTGGCAGGCCGCATGTACGGCGGCGGCCAGTGTGCAGCCCCCATACGCCATGTTGGCCTTGTTAGCCATGCGGCCGGGCTTGCAACGGGACTGGAATTGGTCCGGCCCGATGGCCTGGACCGAGACCTGGTCCGACAGCGTGGTGGCGACAAATGACATGTTGCGCGCCGAAAGAGTTTCTTTCCAATGGTGATAAATGTTGGTTCATTCACTGGCTCGGTATCTCTCGTATTCTCTCCATGCGCTCGGTTGTCCATCTCGTTGGCAAATGCGGGGTCAGTGCATGCCATGACGAATGCGGTTCGCAAACCGAGGCAAATTGTCGGAACAAGCCGAGCACAGCATGTCAAAAAGCACAACAAATTCGACAGCGCAATCAATTACAACATACACAGCAAATTAACTGACTTATCTACGTATTTTCATTTCGCATTTTGGTCATATAATCTGCACGGGGCAGGAAAACGTTTATTGACGGCTTCTTTGCACTGCCCTTGGGGCCTGGTGGGGGAAACCAGTCGTGGGCGAGCATTGATATGATGAGCAAGATACTGATGTGAATACATGATTGACTAAAGCTTGCGAATGTGTCGTTGGCCAAATTGCGATCGAAATATCCTCTGTTGCGTTTGAGATGAGCCAAGATAAAGGCGCCAGGGCGCGCCCTATCCGAGTAAGATAAGGACATAGCGTGTTGACGTGGCATGTGAAGAAGATGACGAACAATTGAGCCACGAAATTGTTCAGAAATAGATAGCGACGATGGAGTCGAGGTAAGCAATGGTGGACACGATTGAGACAGTAGGTGGACGTAAATCGCCTCGGTTAATCGTTAGCATGAAAGCATAAATCCAGGAAACAACCCAAAAATGACGTGGAACTTTGGAAACTTTCTTGCCTTACCCTAAACCCAATAATATGCTAAACATATCTTGCAGAAAGAATGGAGGCATTCCAAGGCGAAAACTCAATCATGGGCGATGAATAGACGCTGAATGCCGCACCCGCGAAGGTCCGTTCCTACCGCATTTTTGAGGCTATGCTGCGTGGTCCAAACCACAAATAGTGTAGTACAAGCTTTAAATTCAACTTCAATCCGGGGCCGAGTGATGTAGTTGGAGAGAAATAGGCGATTTATTTTCACATGGTGCTTTTATTTATCATCTCTCGACATGTCCAGGCAGACCAACACGCTAGAATTCATGGTCGTGAGTGTCATGATTGGTATCGACTAGGTGGTACCTATGATATACCAAGAAAAAATTGAAATTGATAGCGCTTTGTTGGACGCCTTGCCGCATTTAGTTCATGTGGCTTGTTCGCGTCGAAAAGAATGTATCCAGCCATGTCACTTCCCACAAGCTTTATTTCATTTACCACCGTCATAAGTGGATATTTGTGGACGGGTTTGACCAGCAAACTCATGACCAGTCGAGCCTGCGGCTTCAACCTTGTTTCCAATCCAATCTAGAGGTGTGATAAATCAGCGCGTTTCCCAGACCGTTGACCCTTTCTGGCATCCGGTTCACGAGTGCGACTTGATTGGCATTTCAAGGCTCATAATGATTCTTCATGCCCTAGCAGCTGTGGTGCTCTTGGCTTGGTCCAGCACTGTGTCGGCGAGGTCTCACCACTATCACTGCAAGGTTCCAAAATGCCTTGACACGGTAAAAATAAAAGCTTGCGAGTGGTTGAATGCGAAGCTGACCGGGAATAGCTTCATACTGCTTCAGTCAACAAAGACTGCCATGCCTTCTTGGACAAAACGGTCACACCATGTCACACGTGAGTCTGCACACTTCTCTGAGATGAGCAATTATCTAAGAAATTGCAAACAGAACTGTCTTCAAAACAGAAACTATCACGAAAACGCAACCAAGAACAACAACCACAGTTCCCCTTGACGTCGGCGGCACTACAACCAAGACCACCGTCGCAGTAACATTGACCACCACTGTTACTCTTTCAGCCATGGGGTCGGGCAAACGGCCAGTCGCCCAAAAAGCATGTCATGCAAAAACTGGATCAGCAACAGAAGCTCCAGCGTACGCTTCCATTTGCCCGGGCGGAGATGAAGAATTCTCTTCGGCTTGTGCGTGCCTTGGGGTCGTGGCTCGTACAACCACTGCACCGCAGATTACCTCGGTATCCACCATTACCCAGACAGCGATAATGATTCCCGTGGTCAAAGTTACTGTTTCGGAGAGTACCGAGCAAATCTCCACGGACGCCAAGACCAAGTAAATAATGGCGTGTGCTGCATCAAACGAAAAGGATGCCCACGACGGTTCTGCCTGCATCCAGCGGCGGCATTTGTAACTAGCACGTCGGCATTCACAAAAACAGAGGCTGCACCTATATATTCGCAGACAGGCATAATACGCTCTCTGGAGAGATAACCGGGCGAAAATTGTGTAGAGATGTAGGCCTGATGCGTGCATCTGCGTGGTGTAGACCCTAATATTCTAGGCCACCCCTAACCGAGGCCCTTTGATTTGGCAGCCAGGGCCTACCTCGCCCATTACTCTATCAAAGGCCCTCGCACAATCGTATTTACCGATGGTCCGCGGGCCGTTTTCCGTCTCAGCCTGGTATCCGGCGTCGTATCCGCTCAAGCAGACAACGGCTTGCTCACATTGGGGCATGATGGCTATCCGACTGGGTTGATGTGCCGATTATTAGTTGCGCAGGCTCTGATAGAGCAGATTCTCCTACCATCGGCGCGTACGACACAAAGTTGCGGGAGCACGTTTCACACCCGCTCGGACAGTTTGAAGGGCGGGAAAAGCAGCTGCTTCCGCATTGTCAGCCGGTTGCTTTGGCTCTGGTTCGATTCTGCGCCAAGAGAAAATCGAGCCTCTGGCATGGTCATGGTATAGACATTCAAATATATACAAAGGGCATTTTATGACTCTCTTTTGTAAAAATGCCATGATTGGGTTTGTTGATTTGTCGACACGCGCATTCATGTCAATGTGGGGCCCACCAAAGTTCAGCATAAATTTCACTCTAATTTGAGTGCTGGTTAATTACTGATGCTTCCTTGGCAATCCGAAAACAGTAATAATTTTCCCGTGTATTCCTTTCTCTCTCTTTTTTTCTACGTCTTCAATTTTCGTGTTGAATCTTCACTGAACAAGTCAATCCCCTTCGCTGTCGGTCGAATTCAGGACACTCAGCAGACAGGCAATCGTTGTCGCAGGGCGGCAGTGCACCGGAACAAGGTTTTTCTTGTGTTTTCTTTTTTTTTTTACCTTTTTGCTTGCTACACGGCTTGTATGAATGTGAAAGCAAGTTGGTGCAGTTGCAGCGCCACAGCCAAGCGTCAGAAATGCGCGGACATGACAAGAAATGTGACGGATGACGGTGGCCTTCGGGAGTTGATCCGCATCTCTACATTCCTTAGAGTTTAACCCTAAAATCATTAAGCATAATCTTTTTGAAGCAAAAGAAAGCAATTCGGCCAATGCTGCCGGGCTGCGGAGCCCGCCCTTTCTCCCCTTGTCAGGCCAGCAATGCGGAGTTTCGAAGCAGCATTATTGGACGGGCGGCATTCCACTCTCCGGGGAAAACCCATTCTGCTCTTGGCAGCGACGCGTGTTCATTGTATAAGCCAGCCTTGGCATCCCACCTTGTGTCGGTCGGGCTGAAGCGACCGCTCCCGCGGTACCTCATCGCTGACCAAGTTCACAGTCAGAATGGACAGGGTCAGGGGTTCAAGAGCGCTGGCAAATGACAGCTTCGGATTTTCAAATGCGAATAAAACTCAATACGTCGCAAACGCGAAAAAAAGGCCTTGGCCTCTTGGCAGCACTTGGCACTCGTATGCGTCCTGTTTCGAACGCCTGAGAAAAAACCATCATCCAACGGCGAGGAAGCCGCAGGGTGCTTGGCGTCATGCTGCGCATACGAATTTGCGAGAAAGAGCTATCTTCTCATACGTGTAATGAATAATTTTAACAACAAGCATCACTTCATTCAATTCCGTGTATGCGTTTTCCCCCATCATGTCCTATACGCGACCGTGGCTATGGCTGCCAAGAGCAGTCTAGTGTGGACGTCATCTATCACAGCCCCTGCAACCCCAAAGTTTGGAGGACCGTCCGCCTTGTAAACTTTTTGCCGTCGTTTGAAATACGACCTAGGCAAATGCTTATCTCAAATCTTTCCCAAAGGAGATGCGGCAGTGCACATCGTCGGTACTCGGGAGGGATCAAGTTTGCGTGAGATGAGGCACCAACTCATCGGGTAGGGTTCCGGTCAGGTAACCGAGTATAGATAACCCTTCTTGCTTCCCTCTCGAAAGAATAGACTACCCACACTATCTTTCGACAATCTGCCTATCTTCGCTTGCCCTCTGTGTTCATCGACTTGTATCCATTAAACAAACAAGCGAAAGAGATGAAGTCCTCCTTTGGCACGTTTGCTGCGGCTGCAGCACTTTGTGAGTCGCCCCTTTCCAGGAAACCCACTTTGCACGAGAGTATTTCTAACGCCTAAAAAATATAGATGCCAAAAGCGCGAATGCAGTCACAGATGCCTACTGCCCCTCTACCGACGTTTGCTTCCGATGGGGTGTCCCCCAGGCGGCCGCAAGCTCTGGATCCGGAGATGTCTATTTCCAAATTAGGGCTCCCACGACCTACACATGGGTTGGAGTCGGCATTGGCTCAAGGATGGCGGGTTCCGAAATGTTCATCGTTTACCAAGACGGAGCAGGAAACGTCACACTCAGCCCTAGAGTCAGTCCTGGCTATAGCATGCCGACGTACGAGGAGAGGACCGCCGTCGAGCTTCTGAGCGGGTCCGGAGTCGTCAACAACGAGATGATCGCCAACGTACGATGCGGAGACTGCTCGACGCTAGACCTGACCGGATCCAACTCGTGGATCGCCGGCTGGAAGGAGGGCAACTCTCTCGACTCGACCAGCCCGTCCGAATCCATTTCAGAACACGACGGCGACGACAGCTTCAGCGTTGACTTTTCAGCCGCCACATTCACTACGACCGGCAACCCCTTTACTTCTATCACCACAGATACAGGATCTACCTCTGGCACCGGCTCTGGATCTGCCGTCTCTGGTGGCAGCAGCATCGATGTTGATGCTCTTGTCAAGGCTCACGGTATCATCTTGAGCATCGCATTTCTGATTGGATACCCTATTGGATCTGTCCTCATGCCCCTTCTCGGCAAGTGGCTCATCCATGCTGGCTGGCAAATGATTGCATTCCTGCTCATGTGGGCTGGCTTCGGTATTGGCTATGTCGCGGCTCGCGAGGATGGTTATGTAAGTCTCTGCGACGGAGAGCTTTCTTTTTTGTCTGTGCTGTATGCTAACATGCGATTAGTGGTGGAACAACACCCACACCAAGCTTGGTACGATCATTATTGCCTTGATCGGCCTTCAGCCCTTCCTGGGATGGCTTCACCACGTGTACTTTGTCAAGCACCAGCAGCGAGGAGCCATCAGCCATGTCCACATCTGGTTTGGTCGAGCTACCATGATTGTTGGTATTGTCAATGGAGGACTCGGACTCCAGCTTGCTGGCTCGTCCACCGCTTACATTGCTGTGTACTCGGTTCTGGCGGCTGTCGCTGCCGTTGTCTACACTATCGGCGCTGTCATGGGCCAGAGACGAAGGTCGCGTGCTCCCGTTTCCAAGGCTATCAACCTGTCGGATGGCTCCATCGAGCTCAGCGAGTCTCAGCGACCTGCGGTCTAAAAGGAATTCTCGAGAGCTCAAGTTCTAGGAACAGATTAAATAAGGTTATTGATGGCCAATTGCGTTGATTGGGTAAAGGTGTCTGGGTATTGGGGTGTTGGAGGAATAGGTTTCGGTCAGGTTTTATTTGTTGTCCATGTTACTCTTAATACCTCTTCTTTGTTCATTTTTATTCCATTTTCTTGTCGGGTAGACTTTTGTTCTTGTCTCGCACAGACCCAATACAATAGACTCTGCAAGCTGACAGTCCAATCTCCCAAACCCCAGAAATGCAACCTTGTGATAGTTCCGAAACCGAGGCGGTCTTTTGTGGGGGCATGTTCTATCTTGGCCTATCGGGTTGAGATGTCCCACTGCCTGCCCCACAGTAACACGGCACTTGTGGCAGCCTTGCCCCCCAAGGCTGAGCGGACTAGCCAATCACCAGTCCTGGGACTCAGCCGCACTTGGGCTGGGCTGAATGCTCCAGTTGGCCCCAACCACATTCCGACACGAAACCTCAACTAACGGTTGCTGCAATTGCAGTCGTTTGCTCCGGCGCTATTGTAACCCTCTCCTCTCTGTTGATCAACGACGGCTGACCATTGTAGTGCTGCCGCGATAGACATCGCAATCGCCACGCGCCCACGATCTATCCACCCTGCCCCGCCTCGCCCTCTACGAACGATGCGACTTCTACAATGTGACGATACTGGCGAGATATGCTTAGCCAAGCCATTCCTTGGCGATGAAATTCCTCAATATGCGATACTCTCGCACACATGGGGCAGCGAAGACGACGAGGTCAGCTTCAAGGACTTGGTGGACGGGGCTGGCAAGAACAAGCCGGGCTACCAGAAGATCAAGTTCTGCCGAGATCGGGCCTTTCAAGACGATTTGAAATACTTTTGGATTGACACATGTTGTATTGACAAGTCGAGTAGCGCTGAGCTACAAGAGGCCATCAATTGCATGTTCCGCTGGTACCGGGATTCGACCAAATGTTACGTCTATCTCACTGATGTCTCGATGCCTGCTTGCGATACCAGGGACGAGCTGGATATAAAGCCCTGGGAAGCCGCTTTCCAAACGAGTAGATGGTTTACTCGTGGGTGGACGCTTCAAGAGCTTATTGCTCCATCAGTGGTTGAATTCTTCTCTCAAGAAGGCATGTGGCTGGGAAACAAGATGTCTCTGGAAGAAGATATCCATAAAGTCTCGGGAATTCCTATTGATGCACTTCGAGGCTCACCATTATCCGATTTCGGTGCATGTGAGAGACTGGAATGGATAGCAGATCGAAACACTACGCGTGGAGAAGATAAGGCATATTCAATGCTCGGAATCTTTGATGTCCAAATTCCACTTTTGTACGGAGAAGGAGAGAAAAAGGCATTCAACCGGCTTTTAGAGGAGATCAACAAAAACTCAGAGAGTGAAATTGTCTTGGAGCAGACCTCCGTTCGCCGCGGTGTCAACAACCGTGCGACCCGGAGAATAGACATTCTCAAGACGCTCCATACCTCCCCATACAGAGACAGAAAAGACAGAAACCCAGACCGAGTCCCAGGAACGTGTGAATGGTTTGTTTCTCATGATCTGTTTCAATCATGGCAGAAGAAAGAATCATCTTGTATGCTGTGGGTGTCTGCAGATCCTGGGTGCGGAAAGTCGGTTTTGGCAAAGCATCTGGTGGACACTGTTCTTCCAAGTACAGAGTCCAGGACAACCTGCTACTTCTTCTTCAAGGACGATTTTGAAGACCAAAGAAACGCAAGGAGCGCTCTCTGCTGTATCCTACACCAGCTCTTTAGGCAAAGAGAAAACCTTTTGACCGACGAGATTCTCAAATTGTTCGAAACCGACAGAGAAGGTCTTACTGGGTCTTTTGGTGAACTTTGGAATGTTCTCACCACGGCCTCAAAAGACGACAGCGCTGGTGAGATACTCTGTGTTCTTGATGCATTCGATGAATGCGATGATCAAGGAAAATCCGATCTTACCCAGGCCCTGTGCAAGTTGTATGGCGCGGCGAATAAATTCAATTTGAAATTCCTGCTATTGAGCCGACCGTATGGTGACATTAGACGTGGCTTCCAGCCCATTGATGTTCCTGGGTTGCCTATGATTCATTTGAGTGGAGAAAGCGAAACTGAAATGGAAAAGATCTCTTCAGAGATTGATCTTTTTATACAAGCTAGAGTCCAGAATATCCAACGAGTTCTCAAGCTGGAACCAGATGATGGACAGCTGCTGTTGCAGTCACTCCTAAATATCCCCCACAGGACCTATTTGTGGGTCTATCTCACCCTCGACCTGGTTCAAAACAGCCCCGATATCGACAAGAGTGGAATACGCCAGGTCACTATTCAACTGCCGCGCACTATCGACGAGGCATACTAGAGGATTCTAGCAAAGAGCTCAAACCCCGAGGCAGCGAGAAGACTGCTGCACATTGTAGTCGCGGCGGCACGGCCCTTGACGCTGTCAGAGATGGACCTGGCATTGGCCCTTCGAGAAAACCACCGGTCATACAAAGACCTTGAGCTCAAGTTGGAGGGCCGTTTCCGCGAATATGTGAGAGATATCTGTGGGCTCTTCGTAACCATCATAGGCTCGAAGATATATCTCTTGCATCAAACAGCGAAGGAGTTCTTGGTGGAGGATGAGTTGTCAACTACGGTGGCAAGTCTAAGTAATCAGCTAAAGTGGAAATCTTCACTCCAGCATCAAGAATCCCATCGCACCATAGCACAAATCTGCATCTGGCATCTGTGCTTTGTTGAGTTTCGTACCGAACCTTTTGGCGAGAATGAAGATTTGTTGGAATATCTACGTCATCATTTATTTCTTGAATACTCGGCCAAAAATTGGGCTACTCATTTCCGGATATCGGGAATTCACGACGAGGTCATCGTGCAATCCCTTGTCAACCTCTGCAATGCGAACTCAAATCACTGCCCGACCTGGTTCGCAATATACTGGCAGTGTGCATAATAACTTTCCTCGGAATTTCACCCCGCTCCTGATTGCTTCTTACTTTGGGCTTGGCCCAGTAGTAAGGCTTCTTGAAATAGATAGCACCGAACTCAATGCGACGGACGGCACATTTCGGCGATCAGCACTCTGTTGGGCATCCGCGAATGGATTTGAAGATGTCGTAGACCTGTTGATCAAGCGCTCCCGGATCCAGCTTAAGGACATTATGAAGCTGTCATTTTGGAAGCTAGATATAATCGAAGCACGAGATAAGTTTGGTCGCACGCCGCTTTCGTACGCTGCGTGGAATGGCCACGTGGACGTTGTCAAGCTCCTGGTCAAGGCAGGTGCTAAGGGCAACTCAATGGATGAAATTGGAGGAACACCGATATCCTACGCTATTCTCAGCGGACAGACAACTACAGCTAGCCTAATGATGAGGTCAGGTTCCAAGTTCAATCTTGAACATGGCTTAAGTGAAGGCTTCCTGTCGCATGCCGTTCAGAAGGGCCACGAATCTGTTGTCAAACTGCTACTTGAAAATGACAGAGTCGATGCCAACGCCAAGGACCATTTGGGCAGGACGCCGCTCTCATGGACGGCTAGCAGGGGTGATTTTGTCATGGCCAAGCTGCTTCTCGAGAGTGGCAGAGTTGATATTGATTTGAAGGATAATGATGGTAGAACGCCGCTACTATACGCTGTTGGGACGGGAAACGAAGCTGTTGTCAAGCTACTGCTTGAGACCAAGAGGGTGGATGTCAATACAAGAGACCATGATGGCATGACGCCGATAATCTGGGCTGCCAGGAACACAAATGGAGTCATTGCCAAGCTATTGTTTGAGAGTGATGGAGCTGATGTCAATGCAGCAGATGATTGCGGCGTGACGTTGTTGTCAAGGGCTGTGCAGGATGGCAACGAGGTCACCTCTGAGCTCCTTCTTAAAAGTAACGGGATTGATGTTAATGCGAAGGATGCTGATGGCTCGGCGCCGTTATCGTGGGCCGCTAAGCAGGGCAACGAGGTTATGGTTAAGTTGCTGCTCAAGAAGCGTGAAATCAACGTCGACACAAAGGACAATGAGGGGCTGGCACCGCTATCATGGGCTTTGAGGAGAGGCCATGAAGCTGTTGCTAAGCTACTTCTTGAGAGACAGGGCCTGCAATAGCCTTTGAGGCGGCGCCTTTGTTGGTAATGCGCCGGGAGAAACCAACGCCTTTGAGCCGAGGTGATTTCAAGCCCTGCAGCTATTTGTTCCAGATAGGACAATATGCAGAAAGAAACTTTTTGACAGACATGAGCCCAATAGGGTTGGATTCTAAAGTATGCGAGGTCGGGAGAGCCGGGACTTTCCAGGATTTCCCTTTCGTGCATCGGAGATGTCTCCAAACTACGATGTCTTTGATTTGCGGTCGGGAGGCCCAAATGGCCAGCGCAAGTTCCTTTGTCACGCCCTCATTGTTTACATAGGCCTTCCCTCTCTATTGGGGCGCCTTGATTCACTGCAACGCATACAGGCCGGAAAATTCATTCATCAGCGATTGACCATAAAACATAGACTTTCTGAAGATCAGAGTCTGTCCTCCTTTTCCAACCACACCCTATCCGACAGAAGAATCATCTACACCATGGGAATCAAAACACAATTCTTGATTCTTTCAGATACACATGGGAAGACATTGCCACCTCGAAAATATCATGGCACCCATGTGGATGTCGCCATACACTGCGGTGATCTCACAGATGGCTCGAAATTTACAACAGTAGATCTTTCTTGGTTTCCAAACAGTCACATTTTGAAGCATTCAGCGACTATGAAACAGTGACAAAAGAAGAGAAGATCGCTGCTATATTTTGGTCAGTCGTTTGAGGTCATCTCATTACGGGGCTCTTTCAAGTTATTGAATTAGCAAGCAGTGGATTCACAAGATTGGTACGCCAATGGAAAGTCACTGAAAGTGGTGTCATTGTGTAGAATATCCAGTTGTGTATTTCTTTGATCGTACTAAAGAACTATTCCTTGGAGTAGCAAGGCGTCTTTGTCATCGGAACTAACCAAATTTTCCTTTAGCAACACAGCCTTGGGTTCCCTGCATTTCCATCTATTCCTCCTCAATGCCGCTATCACCTCGATGTTCTTCCGCCTGCTCAATGTTGTTGCGCGACGCGTACATGGCATTCGCATATTGAAAGTCGGCATCGTTGATCGTATAAGCATGGCCGGGGTAGTCGACCAGCTTGATGCGAGGAACGCGTTGTAGAAAATCAATGAAAGTGTCCTGATTTTGCAGGTTCAAGTAGGTATAGTTGGTCAGTGATGCTGGATCAAAAATTTCAACTTCTTGCGCCACAACTACCTGCCCGGTCGAGTTGGCACGGACACTTGGATCAGCGTGCTTCCAGAGTTTGCCGAGGCCGCTGAGGCAAAACAAAATCTCCCTGAAGCCGGACATCTGGTTCAGATGGTGCTCTGTGGCATCTGGAAAGTCCCTTCTAATCTCATCAACGGGGAAGCAGCGCGCGAAATTGGACGTCGGCTGCAGCCATTTGAGCCCTTGACCAGTGGATGTGAGGAATACGGCAACAAAGTTTGCCGGGATGTTTTCGACCAGCCCGTACACCGAGTCCGTAAGCTCGGCAGGGGTGTAATAGTGAGCGTTTCGGATAGCAAGTGGTCTGCTCATTTTGATTGAAGAATGCTCAAGTTTGCTTGTTATGTGTGTGGTAAATGATTGATTGTTGTCAAATTGATTGTTGTGAGGATGAGCTGAGGTTGGGCCGAGACCGAGATGAGAATTGGGCACCCTTATATACTAAAATCTCTCAGGATTGGAAGAGTATTCAATGCGTCGAACCAAGGCTGATTCACTATTCGTTTCCTCGATTGAACATGGGGATGAGGGAGGTGATTTACAATCTTGCCAAGTCCTGATATGAGTTACTGGAATGCCCATGGCTATTTGCGGCGTGGATCGTGTCATCGGGGCTGTACGTTGAAAAAGACATCAGACAACCTATGTTCAAAATGAACAATGATTCCTGTTGCATGGTTTATCACTGGTTCGTCCAAAAGAAAATGGAAACAGGAATAAATTTGGGGTCCAACCGGGCGATAGCGTCACGGTCGAGATACTTTACAGCAATTTCTTTAACCTAAAAGCCGTAGAGGGTTTGGTCTGTGACGCAGGAACCTGTGTTTGTTCATTGAAACACCTCTTTATAAATGCGCTGCCCAGATTCATCATCGAAAACCTTGCAGTGAATGTCCAACTCATCAACCCAGTCTATGATGTCATTTAGACAGATAAATAAAATAGGGAATTTACGATCGCTGGATGGCCAGGATACATCGCTCGATTGGTTGGGCCAGCTGTGCCATTCTTTGAACTTCTTCTTGTCACGCCAGCAGCTGAACCAAAGGGGTGCATCGTGTATTTCTTTGTTCGCGAGCCAAGTGCCAGCGGACATGAACACAACTTCAAGTTCTTTCACGCGAGCCTGGAAAGTACTCCTTGACTTGACAAGGGAATAATAATTAACTTAATGTTGCGCAACGGCAAAATCGTACGAATCGAGTGCCTTGATGTACTCGTCTGACGTCAGGTTAGAGGGGCCCGGTTCAGTGTTCAGTTGTATGGCGGCCATGACAAACTCACTTGGCAATTTCCATCTTGCTCCCAGCAGTTCAAGAACATTCTTGACATCAGAAATCTTGGACGCCCACTTTTCATCGCCAGTTTCATGAGCATACCACAGGTAAGTGGCGGCAGCTTGATAGAGACAGTCGCACACCAACGGGCTCGTTTTCAGCAACCCACCCAGCTCCGCCGCTGAGGATATTTCTTTTGAGAATAAGTGCACGGCGTCCGAGACGTCCCTCAAGCCGGCAATGGCAAACCTTTGCATCTCTAGAAATGCAGCGCAACACAGCTGGCTGGGCTCCCAATTTTCCGTGCACGAATATCTGTCGTAAAGACTTAGCAAGGCGGATTGACAAGTTGCAATGGCAGAAAAGAGAGTTAGATGAGATGTCAGGTCATTCATCTTGTCAACAAGCTCTTTGGACTCGTGCAAGATGGTAGAGTGGAATGCTCGCAGCGTGTGGTGGAGCTGGACGGCCTCTTGGAAACGAAACTCGGAATCCGTGTCAACGTCGCTCAGATGTCTAAGAACTCGAGACAGAAGGTGGGATGCCTGGCAGCTTCGGGCGAATGGACACACGGGTATGTTTGTGCTGGCAGATACGGCGAGGGGCTGAGCCAGATCCAGCTCCTTCATAAAATTAGCTGACGTGGTGCAGGGGACGTGGGAGGGGCAATAAATACCCCTTTCTCCCAGTGTTTATCATCGATAGGGAGTAGGTCATTAGGCCGAGCATCGTCGCACGCAAACGGTCGATGTCTTCCACCTATATTGACAAATCTAATTCTCATAGTTATTCGGGATTGCTTTTCATATCCGTCTGTCTTTGATTACCTGTCAAGTGCAATTACAGCCCACCACGCCCTGCGTCTTTCCTCGAGTTCAGTGGCTGACACTGTTTCCAAGTTAGATGCGGGGCGAAGTGATATAGAAGTCACGAGTACTTACTAGGGTATGCAAGCATTTGAGGTGCTCTACCCCTATCGTGAATTCCCATGGCATGCCCTAGTCTTGCGCAATGCCCCACAGTAAGGTATGCTGCTGGATATATTGCATTCGATATCTCGTACAAAGCCACCAGCAGATAGGCTTGCATCAATCGTATGGTGAGGATGTTTCCTTGCTCAACATGGGCGCAGCAGGCTTTAACAACCCTATAAGTTTCCCGAGAGAGCGCCTCGTCAGGATCCGACAACTGGTTGTGCAATCGCATGGCCATTATCAGAATGGAAGTGTCGATATTCACGGACTCTACCGAGCCGGACAACTCGCGATAAAGTCGCAACTTGGAAACTGGCATCGTCTACGTGTTATTATTTGCAGTCGCGAGGAAACCACATGAAGCGGATTTACCGATTGGAAAGAATGTGTGAATGGAATTGAAGTAGATGTCCGCATCGTGCATTAAAGATTGGCTCTTTGTCAGCTCAGCCATGTCGTGCGTCATGGTGAGATTTGGGCCTTGCAGAGAAAGCTTCATCTGCTGAAAAGAATCGAAATCAAGAAAAAAGAGGGCCGGAAATGGCTCGGCGGCCGTTGATGATGCGCGGCCAGATTGCGGCGAAAAGCTCAAGCCTGCTCCAAGTAAAGAGCGCGGGCTCGGATCTTCGAGTTCGGATCTCTGACGCTTCTGGGGGTATGCCGCGGCATGGCTGTCAGCGCTGTAGTCGCAAGCCCTGCCGTTCTTTCGGCACAGGGAGCACTCGGGCAGCTCCTTTGTGCACTTCCGTTTCTGCTTGCGGCACGACAAGCACGTACGCGGAGCTAGCGCGGGGGCTTCGCTAGACATGGCAGTGAAAGTCACGAACCAGAGGGAATTTGGCAATTGAGGATGGCGAGCGAGTGAGTGGGAGCGGGCGGAACGCGGACTCGGGCGGCCGCGCTGTCGGAGGGGATCCATTTATACGCGGACTCGTTCTCCACCAAAACCTGGGCGCTAATTATCATGTGATTGCCGGTGAGTGGCCATTCGATGGCATTGCATCGGCCCGGTCGATTTGCCGTAATCAATCGGGCCATGACGGCAGCGTTGTACCATGCGTTAGGCCGTGCTTACTTGCAGCATGAGGAGCGGCGCTGTGGAGAGGTGGCTGATCTGCAAATACGCGAGATGCATTGAGCATTTGTCCCGCCTGAGTTGAGCACCTCGGCATGCTCGCAAAACCATGGCTCCGACTGGATACGTCGCTGCATTGACGGTGTGACGTTGGACACTGCAATTATTAGCTGTCTCTTTATTGAATTTTTTTTTTACTTTATTTCCATTCAGTGTATTTGCTCAAGTAGGAAGCGCATCCGTCTCTCACCCTACCCTACGCCTCTAATTATCTCTCTGAGACCTGGCTCCAACACGCGGCGAAGCGGCCGCATGCGGGCGGAAGCGGGCGGAGGCGGGGCGCTAACCAAACACTCCGCCTTCCTCGCAGTGCTGTGATGATTTCATTTTCCTGCGGTGCGTCCATGGGAAACAACGCCACCAATGCCCGGTGCCTGGTCTAAACTCCGTCTTTACTTCCGGCTGCTTGTCTCAGCCCGCCTGGGCCAACAGCTATTCGCCAGCAGCAAACTCCGCAACTACTCCACTGAGATTTGCATGCATCCGCCAATTGATGACAGGGGCATTACCATCGGTTTCCGTATTTGAAGTATATATAACCTGTGATAGTATCAAATAATTCGATTTCTTCATCACTCTCATCATCATCACACATCTCGCATCTTTATCATTCCCCAAAGAACTACAATGGCTAAAGTCTGGCTCGTTACCGGATCGTCTCGCGGCCTCGGCCTCGCAATCGTTGAGGCAGCCCTGCAGAATGGCGACAAGGTTATTGCTACAGCCCGAAAGCCAGAGCAACTCCAACCGCTCGTCGAAAAATACGGCCTGGAGAAAATCTTCCCTGTAGCCCTGGACGTGACCGACAATGACGCTGTGCTTCAAGCCGTCAAGTCTGGCCATGAAAAGTTTGGCAGGCTTGACATTGTCGTCAACAATGCGGGCTACGCCAACATCGCCTCGATTGAGGATATCACCATAGACGACTTTAAAGCTCAGCTTGATACCAACTTTTTGGGTGTCGTCTATGTTACCAAAGCGGTGCTTCCTATCCTTCGCAAGCAAGGTTCTGGCCACATCTTCCAAGTATCTTCACTCGGCGGAAGAGTGGGCAGCCCCGGCCTCGGCGCCTATCAGCCTTCGAAATGGGCCATCGGAGGCTTCTCGACCGTCTTGGCTTCCGAGGTCGCACCACTTGGCATCAAAATCACAGTGCTGGAACCTGGTGGCATGAAGACAGACTGGGCTGGCCCCTCTATGCAAATTCTTCCTGTCACCGAACCCTACAGCCAAACGGTGGGTGCTTTCGCCGAAATGCTCCGCACAATGCCTGAGTTGGCCGTTTCCATTCCAGAAAAGGTTGCCAAAATTATCCTCGACTTGACCAAGGAGGCCGAGCCGCCCTTGCGCCTGTTGATTGGAGCAGATGCTGCTGAATATGCTGGGAAAGCCGCTCAAGCCCTCGCCGAGTCGGATAAGAAGTGGCACCATGTTACTATTTCATCTGTATAATGACAATGTCAAAAAGGACATTGATGTGGCGATTTGATTATAGCCAAGGACTTTGTGAAAACCTCCAATGTTGGTCGATTACTTGTTAGTTGGTCTCTAGTTGGTCAATTATCATTTTCATCTCATGCCCGCTTGTTAATTTTAAACTTGTGACAAGGATTGCCCCTTCCCTCCTGAAGACGGCTTTGACGAAGCAGTGGATTGGATATGTGACAGTGACGGCTGAAGCAAAAGTCAAGTGACACCCCAACAGTGCGTAGCGTATGGTGCACGATATCTGGTTGGATAGGATACGAAACTCTGAACGAATCAAAGAATATATCAATCAGATGGAAAGGTAGTTTTCGTATTTTACGAGGCCTCCAAAGAAGCGTGGCTCGTGCGCAAAGAGAATTCAGCAAAGGGAGAAGCATATCATGGCCCCTACTGTATCTGTCGTTCGACTAGCAAAAGTGCCACTGTAGAAAAAAATGGAGCAAACAAAGGCACTGAGCTAGAGACATGTTGCTTTGAATCTCGTGGAATCCTCACGTCCTGTGGCGCTCACGGGGTCCGCGGAAGCCATCAAGCATGGTGTTATACCCTTTGATGGAAACGGACACTAAAAGATGGGGAGAGGTTTGAATCCAGGTTTACGCGCGTGACAGGCTTCACCTAGGTAGTGGAAGGGCAATTTTGCCTTGGTGGTTTCACATTTGTAAAGAAGTGGCCTAACAAATGCTCCGTTTAGGCTGAGCTAGCCGACTCCCAGCGCAATTCTCGTATAGCTGACCCTCCGCCAAGAACTATCCACAAGTTCTCGACCAACTCTAAATCACCAATGCTTTGGGATGACCAGGGATGATCCGAACCCACTTGGTCAAAGCTCGATGAGCGACAACCGCGAACACTTCAACGCGAGACCGTCTTGGCACAGACGATACGAGATGTACGCCGCTGGTTAATGTACTGTCTTTACATGCGTGATTGGCAAAAGTGCCTGACATGTTCAGCAGCCATCGTATAGTTTTTCTATAAGAAAGACCACTGCTTTGTGTATGGAAGCTGCATTCAGTTCACACACACACACACACGCACATACATATACATATACACACTTACATTTGCCCTTACATACTCAAGCTCCCATTATGCATTTCAAGTCGGCCCTCCTCTCCGGCGCCACTGCTGCCTTCGCCCTGGCCGAAGGTCGTAGGTGCATCGTCCCCAACCGAAACCAGCAGCAGCTTGCGGCTGTGAGCGAGGTTGCCAGTATTGAGGCCGAGCAACCGGCCAGTGTCACCGCAAACGCCCCCATCCACGTCCAGGTCTACATGCACTCCGTCTCAGCCACAGAGGCCGGCTTGCTTGGTGTACGCATGGGTTGCATCCCCTGTTGTAGGAAGAATTCACTGACTGTCCTCTAGGAGCAAGACTTTAAGCGCCAGATGGACGTCATGACGGAGCGCTTCGCACCATACAACATCACTTTCACTCTCACCAACACCTCTAAGACGGTCAACGCCCAGTGGGCCAACGGCACCCAAGAGCTGCCCATGAAGACGCAGCTCCGCAAGGGCGACTACAAGGCCCTCAACATCTTCTTCACCGACTTCATCCTCGACGAGACCACCACCCCGCCGGAGCAGGCTCTGGGCCTGTGCTACTTCCCGCAGGAAGCCCCCGAAGGCTCCGAGGCCTACAACCTCGACGGGTGCCTCATCTCGTCCAACACGATCCCCGGCGGCTCCAACGCTCCCTTCAACGAGGGAATCACGGCCGTCCACGAGGTTGGCCACTGGTTCGGTCTCGAGCACACCTTTTCCGACACCCAGGGAGAATTCGAAGATGGCTGCTCGGGTCCTGGAGACGAAATTGACGACACTCCCGCCTCTGCCAGCGCCTCGGAAGGTTGCGACGTGGGCCGCGACTCATGCCCCAACCTGGCTGGTCTGGATCCCATTCACAACTACATGGACTATTCGGATGAGTATGTTTGAGATTTTCAACACCATGAACCATACCTTTGCTAACTTGTGAAACAGTTCTTGCCTCAACCAATTTACTGCTGGCCAGCTCACCCGCATGAACAGCTTCTGGGCAAAGTATAGGGCTTCTTGGCCCACAGTCGTCTCTGCCTAAGGGTCGAACGAGGGGTTCCATTTGTTGAAGGCTGTAACCTATTACAATGCCTAATCATGTTCATATAGATTCATATAGAGAAGAGAGATTAAGCGCAATCTTTCTATGTATAAAATGGTTACCAAGGGTTTTATAGATGATAAGGTAAGCTGGATTATAGAGCAATGCCAGGACAGGATCGGAATACCAGTGTAATATAAAGTATTGTGTTAAACAAGTGGAGATTTTGGGTTCAAGATGACTGAAAATAACGTGCAAATAATTTATCCCGCCGCTTCAGCGAATCATTCTGTGGATTAAGGAATATTAAAAATGAGTCTTGTACCACCCAGAGTCCTTGATCATGACCTAATCGCTGTCCAGTTCCTCACCTGCAACGCCAATTCCTCTAGAACATGAAGCCTTGATCATCGTGTAAGCACAGTCACCTTGCGGCGACGTGGCAGCCACTACACGCAGAGACCAACCCTACTAACGAAACTCTCTCAAACAAAGTACGCGAGTGATTACCATGCTATAAATGTCGAACTACCAGTACTGAAGTAGGATATTCTGTGTGTAGCATCTAGGAATTGGATTAGCTTGGAGTGCTCTACAACTCACGCTATTGAAGAGGCAATTTATACCATCTCGCATTCAACCACAGGCGCTGTTTTGAGATCATTTGCAATATCGGGATAGCTATTGTCAGCTGATGGCCTGTTTTATATGCAATGCTTTCATCTTGAATCATGGCACAATGGGGTATCATGTACACTGGTAAAGTCACAATAATCCACGGCGGAGGACGATTAGAGGGGGGAGGATGTATTATTCCCATGGCCTTCCTTATCCAGGGAAGGATGCAACATTCCTATAATGCCTAATAAACGTACTCGAGTAGCCCGTATAATTATTGGCCATCACAATTGGAACATATGCCGTTTGTCGAGAAAAGAAGATCCCCGCCCAATTGTTATACCATTCCACCAGATAACTAAGCCAGCTTAATTATCGTTCCAAAAACCAAAATATCCGAGCGGGCGAACGATGATGAAGGGCAGAAATGCCTTAACACTTCTGGCGGCGGCTGGCGGTGACGAGGTCGATGCAGCCAGCTCCGGTCCACGGGTTGTCGGCCTGGCCGTTGGGGCAAGAGCACGGCACTCTGCCACCTGGGCACATGACGACACAGCGACCCTTGGGGTACTCGCAGGAAATGGCGCCGGTGATGCATTCGCGCTCACCGTTTTGAGCCATGACGCCCGCAGAGAGCGAAAGGCAGAGGATGATGGAGTTGATGGCTTGGATGGCGTGCATGTTTGCTGGTTTGAGGTTTGTTGAGTTGTGTGTGTGTGAGGATTTGTTGTAAGAGTTGAGTTGATGGTAAGGATGTAGAAGCTGTTGTGAGTGAGTGATCTTTTGAGAAAGTGCAGAAGGAAAACAAGCTATATATACCCGTCCTCTCGCTGTTTGACCTCGTTCATCTTGTCCGGCACATGCCACCCAAACAGTAACACCGCCGAGCACTAACGCCAAAGCCGCAGTCAAAATTCGAAACGACATGGATATGACTGCGGTGACCTGCTCCAGGCATTGTCATCTCCTGAGCGTCAACCTTGGCCCGGGAGCTTTGTTCGCGCCGCCAGGATATGAATTATGCAAACCACCAGATAACATCATCTAACCATGTGAGCTTAGGACACCTTCATCCAATGAGCCAGCGTGTATATGCCAGGGCTCGGGCGGATATGCAAAATAGTAAACCGGACGTGTGATAGTGCTTGCATTGTCGCCGACTCCGCAGGCGCTTGAATGGACATGACCCTGTCTGGTTGGGTATTTGTACAGCATGCTAGGTTGCATCGCTGTGGGGGGGATCGATCGGTTCGATTGCCGACCGACTTCTACGCCGCGATATGTGAAGAGTGAAAAAGAGCCGTCGTGCTTAGTTACGGGATAGGTACCATGTGAAAGGTTTCGACTCTTTGGTCCAAATTCAGAACGGGCTTTTTTCTTTGACTCCTTGTTGACCTGCGATATGGTCGAGGCCTGCTTACACACCACTACGGTCTGAGCCAAGGGGCTTTGACACCTTCCAGAAGCTGAAGACTAGGATGGTGGTCTTGGTGATGAATCGGCGGTGAAACTTTACTACGATAAAATGGACGTGATTGTATATCTCAGCCACAAAAAAGACATGATCCCTTGGAGTGCGTAATAGCTGCACCCGGGTGCACAATCCTGCATGGGGCCGGCAGAAGCAAGTTGACCCAAGTGCAGCTGTCACGTACTCCAAGGAATACATGTACAGGACAACACAGACACTAAGCAGGGTTCCCCAAGGGGAATATTTGGGAGTGATTTGCGTGAATGGCTTCTTTTGGGTCGAAAGAACGATCCGAGCACCACGCCATGCTAATCGAAAAAAGGCACCCGAAGAGACGGTTCCGTCTCACGATCCAAGGCTACAAACTCTAAGATGGCGCTGATCTATGCACTCTGGAAATCAGCTAGCCCCTGGGGATGTATCTACCCTATTCCGTTCATTTTTGTTGGAACTAGGTTCCGCTCCCGGCGCCTGTGGCGTTTCTTTTTCTCTTTTTTCCTTCTTGTTTTTAGCCCTAGATTTTGAGTGGCGAGGAACTTCAACGGAGGGAAAACACATGGCTGACTACGACACAGCGAGCGGGTGGACGGTTGCGGCCCACCAGCGCGACGGGCCGTCATTACAAAGTCATGATTCGGGGATAAGATTAACTCTAGTACACGAGGTGTGCACTTGTGTCCCTGTAACTGTGGCATGCTCTTACGCAGAGATGGTCGGAACACCAATGCTTCAGCCCTCGGCCTTGCAAGACTGTCGGAAATCCAGGTCGATCTTTTTCTCTCTCTTTTTATACTGTTTTTGGCGCTTTCGTCTTCCGCGGATTCTGTGTTCTGGCCACTGGATTAAGTTTAATTTGGTCAAAACGCTGCCCTGACGCCACCAGCGCGTAGACCGCATCTGCCGTCCGCCTCCTAGACTTTGGCAGGCTAGGCTGGCGGAATTTACTACCAAATACAGTAATCCCCGCCCCCGGCCATCACTGCCCTGCCCCTGCGTTTTCGGTGAAGCTGATTTAAAGTCATTACCAAACTACCAATCGGGGTGCACCTACGGCCAGTGCGTTGGTACCACCTAACAGTCTGCACATGAGTTTGTTGCTCGTCATGATTTCAGTTCGGCCTGCGAAATAGCATGTGCTAACCCCATCTATTTCCTTTTGTGTAATCAATGCCTTCGGATGCGCCGTCCACCGCGTCTGGCTAAACAAACGGCTGGGTGCACTACGGAGTAATGTTGATCGCCCAGGGAATAAATTAGCTTCTTGCAAGTTATTGCGATTCGGGTAATGCTGAATCATATTCAAACAATTAGATGGTATTGCTGATGCACAACACTTGAATGATCTCGCTAATTACGCAGGTCTATGGTGAGAATCGTAGCTGTCCTGATTTGTCCGCCCATTTCTTTTGGCTTCATTCGGTGCCATGTCCTAACCTGGACCAGGAAAATGTGCAGGCCTGGGATGGGAAGTCCATCAGCTGCCACATCCCTTTCACCTTGCCAAGAGCCCGGTAACTCGGGTTGGACTTTTCGTACCGCGTCATGAGTATATCAAAACGCTCGGGATGTGAAGTTGGCTCTGCGACATGTCCTCCTTTTTTTTTTTTTCGCGCATGCCCCTGGAAACTAGTGAGGCGGAGCGCTTTGGCCTTGGGTTTACTCTTGTATTTTTCTTCATTGATGCTTCGCTCTCTTCACTACTTCTACTCCAACCACCTCACTGGCTAGAGAGGACTCGACACAAGGAACGTAGGGTTGCTTCGACTTTTCAACCGCACAGCAGGCACGCGTGCTTTCCAGGTCTGCCGTGATACGGTAGTTACAATCAGAGATGAATTGGTTGCCAAGCGCCGTGGGAACCATGTCCACACCACACGAATCTCGAGGCTGAGCAGACGCCACTTTGCGCGCCAAACAAAGCAAGACTGTTGGCCGCTAACACCCGCCCCAAGCGTCCGGGCTCATGTGATTAGTCAAGCGTTCTTCCCCGCAAACCTAGATAATGGTGCAGTGAAATCCAGGGAATCCATCCTTTTGGTCACTTTTTCATCTGTCACTTTTTTCATTTCCATCCCAACACTGTTCCACAACCATCATGTCAGAAGGTTTTGAAGGAGAAAAACTGGAGAATATTGAAGTTCTTGACGAAAACCATCAGGCCGTCTTCAGGAGGGCGTTGAGAAATATTTTGTCAACGGACATGGCCGAGAAAACCTACGCTCAGATTCTTGATGGATTGCCGACGATGCAATGCCTGCGGGAAAGCTATGGTTTCATAAAAGAGCATCCTGTGTTTGAATTAAATCATGAAGAAACATGTGCAGGGTATCTTGAGAAAGTTCGTCAGTTCAGGACCCAATTTGACGCTTGCGATTTGCGTTTTAATCCATCTGTGAGTCGAATACAATATAGGCCCTCGATAGAGATGCTAACAGAAGCTCCAGCTTCTCTCTTCATTTCAGCGTGCTCTTCAAGGGTCCGAAGAGTTTAGTCTTCGACTTATAGAGCTCGTTGTTGTTGCCTGTCATCAGATTGCTGTCTTCCTATATGAAATAGACGATGGTGCGCACAAACACCAATTGTTTGCTGATTGGCAACAGCAAAAGCTTGCCGAAGCCATACTAAGGGACAGGCCGGGAATGTCAAGAAGTGGATACAAGTTGCCTGTAACTGCATTCTCCCACATATCCTACATGGCTGCTGAACAATACCCCAAAGGCAATGCAGATGTTGCAGCGTATTGGGTAGAAGGACAGATTTTCGGTGGCATTGTTGTTTTTGATCGTGGCGAAAGCGAGCAAGAGGTACGTGGGATAAGAACTCGGTCAAATCAACCCCGGTTCATATCGATACTGGGCTAACATATCATCCTCTATTTCCAGTGCAAGGCTATGTGGATGCACGGCGCTCGCTGGAATGGTCCCCGAACCCTGTACCCGCCGACATCTGAACAATTTGATTCTTTAGTAAACTTCCTTCTTTCCTACAAAAGTGAAAGTTTGCAATGCCCTCTTCCGATCCATGGCACACCTAATAACCGTCCACGTTGGCATGCGTGGCATGCTATTGCACAATATCATATATTCCGGGACAAATATGAAAGAAAAGTTTCAGCTAATCCACCACCGCGACGCTGTACACTTGTAAATGAAGATTGGCCTGAAGCGCAGGATGAATGGTTGATTTTTCACCAGGATTATATTAGAAGTCAAGGAACGGTGCTGACGGAAGAAGACCTCAATGCTGCTCAGAAGAGATTACGCCAAGTGACTCCTTCATCTCCTTTCGCGAGCTGGAGAGAGGATGGTTCTAGATAGCAGATGGCAGAACCATGGAAAAAGTTCTGTCCACACCAGATGATGCCAGACAAGCTGGTCTCATATTTGGGTAAACCCTACAGTTGCCCAGGGCTACACCGGCCTTGACGAGTCCTTGGATCTACTATCTATATCACAAGGCAAAATAATTTCTATCCGCGAATTTATTTACTATCTTTGTAGACTTTTAACTCTTTAGATATGTACTGTTGATTGCTCTTTTGTCTAATTGTACCCTTAGTATTTCGTGCTAGGCCTCCTTTGAATGCGTTTGCCTGAGATTATCAAGCATTTGCTACCGGGCTCTCGTCGAGTCTGCCCTTTGATCAAGTCTATGAAAATCCCTGGGAACATCCTGTTGCAATGCATTGCGATAACCGCGGAACTGGGTGCAGAACCATGTCTAGCACCCTCTTGGGCAGCACTGTGTGCACGGGAGCTTCGTTCTCCGCCACACCTTTGTCGACATGTATACAAGATGCCAACACCTCAAACTCTGTTATTTGGCAGACATATTCCCTGTCCTAATTTCCAATACCAGCGCATCATTCCGGAAAGTTTCGATTACGGCGCGACGATGAAGCACCCTCTCTCCAATGCAGGTCATCGAGCGGTATTTCTGTATCGATTCTTTTGTATCCCGTTCTCCCATACCGTTTGACAACATGTCTGATAATCAAGACCATGAATACAATTGACACAATGACCACTGTAGCAGATACCAAGACTCTCCATCCGCTCAGGCAGCATGGGTACCAGGACATGAAGACGCCGACGCCCCACTGCACCCACGACCTGGTCTCGCGCTGGTCAGGATACAGTCCTTTGCGCACAAGCTGTTTCACAATTGGGCCCTGGGGGCCGGAAACGAAGCGCTTTAGGCCAAAGTAGGAAAGCGTCTTTTGACGGGGATCGTCATCGGGGTATTGCTCATCGCCCCAAAGCCCAGTAAAGTACAAGAATGAGGTAAAGTTGGTGTCGGTAGGGGAGGTGGAGTCGGGAGTGAATAGGCGGGTGAGGGTGAAGCTAGCAGGGTCCAAGGCGTAGAAGTAGGCTGAGAGGACGGGATCCCACAGTTCGCCCGCGTTGCAATGATCTGCTATTGCTGCATCATGTATGTGGTCGCTATTGTGTAGCAGGCGGGTTAGCGGTCAGGGTTGAGGGGAAATTGAATTGGCAATCGTCCAAGGCGAGAACAACTAACCCTTCCGACTGGTAGTTTGCATGTGAGCCGTATGCACTGAAGACGAGCGGCTGCAGGCGTGTTAGATGATGCAGTGCGTGACTGCGGGGCGCAATGGTTCACATACCCGATTGCCGCTAAGTGAAAGGGCCTTGTCGTCCCAGTTAAAGGCAGCTCCGTCATTATGTTGACTGTAGTAGATGCCGGTGGGCTTGCCATCACGGAATCGAACCATGTTGTGTTCCCTTTGAGCCAAGGATCAGTTCAAGTCATACAATACAATAAGTAAAAAAAAAAGAAGAAAAAAAACCCACCAGTCTCCGACATGGTCGCCAAAATGCATGCCATCTTTGATATCGTCGAGTAAGCGGTTCAACGGCTCTACAACCTGGGTGATGTTCGGGCCTAGGTTGTAAGAGTAAAAGTAAAAGTAAAAGGCATCAACATCGCGGGGAGTCTTTTCAACAAGGATGACAACGCAGGGGGTAGAGTTGGATATCCTTCCCTGGCCATCGGGAGTCTCTCCCCTGAACCAGTCGGGCAGGGCGGGGAGGTCATCATTTGACTTGAGGGCGACTTGGCCGGTGGCGACGTCGTTGAGCACGGCGAGGTTGTCCAGATTTAGCGCAGGCAGCCCCTCGACAGGCGTCTGGGCGACAGCGGGCGTTGTATGGCGGATATGCTGCAGCACATCTGCCGGGCGGAAGGGATCATTCGAGTGCAGCCACACGAGTGGGGCTGTTGCATATTTTCATCAGCTTTGCCTGGGCTGGGCTGAATTGGTTGCTTACCGTGGCGTGTCACGTAATCCGGCACGCTGCCGTTTAGCACAAGCATAGACTCGGCGCGCTGATCAATGGGCGTGGAATGGAGGGCTAGGGCGACCGGCAGCAGGGCCACGAGCCAGCGGAACGGTCCGCGAATAACGTCACGGCGCGTCATGTCTCTTCTGTTGCGCAAAACGTGCTGCAGCCTCCCTGTCCGATGCGTTTGCGAGAGGCGAGAAGCGCGTGGGACGAGAGAGCCGAGCTGAGTGCCTTTATCTCGCGTCTCTTCTTTCAGGCGGTTACGCGCTATCAGCACATCGAACCTTGCTAGCCGGCTTACGCATACCCGCTGGGTTGACTAAGCTGGCTCCGCTTCAGGGGCTAATGTCCCCTGCACATGTCACCCACGCAGGGCAAATCAAGCTTCTGAACGCAGATGATACAGTTCCTCTCTCAGTTTGAGCTGGACATGAACGGGAAGAGGCCTAGACTCGTGCGCGATTGTATAAATAGCAACAAAAACTATGCTGGCATTCATAATAAAATCGGTTATTGAAATGAACATGACCCCACTGTTACAAATGCCCAGTAACAAGCAATTCATCACAATGCTGCCATTGGTATACAACTAGATCATGGATGGAATGTAATTCAGTGAAACGGAACTCGGTCGTCTATTTCCTCGCAGATTTCATAACATCATATCTCCCTTGCAAGGCCCCTGTATCCTGAGGGCTTGAAAAAACTTCACTCCGGACCTACTTGACAAGGCTTCGTGGAAAGGTTTTTTATGACAATTCAATATAGCTAGACGGGGACTTCATCAGTAGGTGTCGTAAGAATTGAGACTATTGGTTCAACGTACGTGTAGAAAGCACCATATCCAATACTGGCAATGTCACAAGTAAGTAGATCGTCATAGTAGGTTCCAGCGAAGCTGCGTTTCTCGTTAGTTCAAAAAGTGGTCATTGGCTCGGATGCAAGCGCGTTTTGGGCTTTCAGAAAAAAACACTTACTATTTGCATTTCCAACCATACGGGTCCTCGTCGTAAACCCAGAATGACCTGCACAATGACCAGCCTGCAAAGCGAACGAGTCAGCGGCGCTCCGGGATCCGCACATGGGCTGGATCAAAACCTACCGTTGCATTTACAGGCGCATTCTTGTGTCGCGTCATCAATGTTGCCGGCATCAAGATAAAAGTCGTTGGCATTGGAATACTGGCATCCACTCTTGGTCTTCTCTAGCGTGTATGGCCTAGCGACATTGTTTACAGATGTAGAGACAGCGATGGTTGTTACTGTGTTTGTTGTGGTGACAGTCGAGGTTTCTGTTGTGGGGTCAAGAGTATGCTGAGGGGCGCCAGTTAGCAAGTAAGTCTTGAAAGGGCGTCAATCGGATGGTAAAATATGCTCACCGTGGAGTCGACGGTAACTGTAGTCGGGATTCCAACAGTGGAAGAAACAACAACCGTGGCTGCTACGTCAGTTTTGAAGGCAGAAATGACCTTGGTACTGGTCTTTGTCGGCTTGACTGTGACGGTGACTGTTCGCGTAACCACCTTGGGGGCCTTTGATGTAAGATAGCAGTTGCAACCGTTGGTGATTTGTTGGCGGCTGTAGTATTGAAGCGCTTTAGGCCATGTTAGCAAACGGTCCCTCAACATTTTGCGTTTGGGTGGCAATGCCAAGATTTATCGAACCTTGCGGAATATTGGCCCGCGACTTGAGAGCAGGTGAAGTGGGCATAGCATCGCGCTTTCCAAGTTGCAGTGAGGAAAAGCATACCGTCCTACGATCGTGTCATTTCAAGTCAGTTTGCTTTCTTTCCCAGTAAACGGTTGGTTCAGGGAACGCACTCAGTGATTACGCTCGAAAGCGTGACAGTTTGGTCAATCGCAGCCGCCGTAGTGACGAGGGATGTGACGACCGGCGCCGCAACGGTGACGCTGTGCGTTGCAGTGATGGTATGATCGACCACAGAAGCGACATTGGTCACGGTGGCGGTTTGGTGGACCTGATACATTAGGTATTTGGTCAGTTCTCACCTCGCAAGGAATATGGTGGATTTGGAAAGTGCATTACCTGAACAGTGGTTGTCTTGGTCACCGTGGTCGATACTGCAGATGTCGCCGTGGCGGTAACTGGGAAAATGAGCGAGTCGTCCAAGGCGGGTGCCGCTCAGGGAGGTCTTCATACCAGTACGTGTTGATGTCTTGATGCCGAGGAACTCGGAACAAAATGGAGACGCGTGGATGTTTGACAGCACCTTTACGAGTTTCTGCGTATCTCTTCCGCTGCACGGGCCTTGGTAGGCAGGGCTTGCGCTCGCGAGAGCGGCGAGCGCGCCAAGGACGGACATGTTTTGAAGCCAGTGCATCTTGAATCTGGTTCAATCGGAAGACTGGTGGTATCTGTCTCTGAGACGAATTCCCTTCATTCAGTCGAGGGGGCCCCTTTATATCATCTTCGCCTCTCTTCTACTCGAGGGTAATAAAAGCTATTAGACCCACGTACCGCCCAAATACCCACCTACTCTCATGAGGTCGATGCTAGCGCTACGACCGAGGTCGTGGAAAAGCAGCACCGACGTGCATGTTGGGTCGAGCCCAGGTGGCTGGCACTGCAGGGCTGAATCGTCACACGCTTCAGCAGCTGGTTTAGGTGACAAAATGAAAACACCCAGTCCGGTTCCCGTCCGCCCGGTTGGGGCTGCATGTTTGGTGCGACCATTTCAATAGTGCGTTGGGCTAGATGCCGCCATCGAGGATATGAGCAATGCTTCAGCAGCTAAGGCAGCATAACATTCGATAATTGCTACCATTTTGGTAAAGAGGCCACACAATGAACTAGTGCTAGAAGGCTTGGCTCGGAATTTAGGTGCGACGTCTTGATTTCTTGCTTCCACTAGTTCACCGACCTGACTAGATTTGGCTAATTTCCGTCTTCACCCACGACTCAGCAGATTAGCGTGCCAGCGGGCTACCGATAGCCGGTCTACTTGGGATTGGGCCCGACCGTTTGGATTCTATGTTTTAGACGATGAAGCTAAATACTGCTTGGGTCTAAAAACAATAGTTCGATCTTTGATAAAGGGTCGAGACCATGGCCCATGCATAGAAATCCACAGGCTGAAGAGCGCGGTCCAATTGCCGTTCTATCCGGCGTGCAAATAGAAGCAAACGTGAAATAAACAATCTCCTGAGGTAAAAGAGAGGGGGGTAATACGCAACCGCGTAATTGTTTGTTGCCTCGATATTGAAGTAAATGCAGAGTTTGTTTCTCGGAAATAACAGCATCTGTGTGGCCTTTTACGTTCAGCTAGGAATGATCCACGATACGAATTCAAGTTGGATTCATCTTCACAAATGGCATTCACAACCAGCCCACTTACATTTCATTGTTTTGAATTGCCAGTCTGATTGATCACCAGGTGGATAAAAGTGTTGTTGGATTGGTAAAAATGGCCTTTAGCCCAGAGTGGAAGTCTGTGCACTTGCGCTTGACGTGGCTGGGCATGATTCAGTTAGACTGAGGACGGTCGTCGCAATTGCATTGACCTGGTTGAATTCAGGGAGGGGTACACGGAGGAGTAGAAAGGACAGCTCAAGTTTAAGCATGATGAATCTTTTGGTAGAAATGGAGGAACGCGCATGCTAATCTCATTTTCTCATGTTTTCTATCTAGACTGCATTTTGAGCGCATCTCTCAATCGATAACTTGCTGGTCTCTCCCAGTCCCAAAATGGCTGGCCTAGGTCCTGAAGGTCAGCCCTATTCACAATGACGGCATCTTGTACCTCTGTTCCTTTTACCTCAAAGGTTTTTGTGTCACGAATCGGTACTTGAACTTCCCGAGGTTTAGGACGAGGTTGCCAGCGCATCCAAGTGTCCCGCGGCTCAAACGTCAAAGACCTCCTCTTGTCGACCCATTCTTGCAATAGCCTTCGGAATTCGGTGACTTCCGAATCCAACTTCACGTCCGGGTGCTTCTTCCACTCCAATTTCAGCACAGCTTCCGGATCCTGATCTTCTGGCGGAACTTGGCGATAGCTGTCGTCGAGCGTGACCATTTCATACAGTGTGAAAACGACACCTTTGATGTCGTCAAATTTGGCTAGATACGTCTCGGCGATGAAGGCGGTATAATTGAAATCAAGTATGCGAAGATTGTCGTGTTGATCAATAATTAGGTTCCGCGGGGCAATGTCTTGATGCATCAGGCCATATCTGTAATTGAGATCGTCAACTACCGAGAGAAGTTGCTGAAACCAGCGCAGGCGAAATGGCCGCGACTTTGGGCCATTATCCCACAGGTTTCCTCCAGGAATGAACAATGTTGTAAACCCAACAATGGTTCCATTGTACGGTTCTAGCACAACTGAATCGAATGGGACGATGTGTGGGTGATCGCGAGGTAATCTGCTCCAGTTGAGGAGCTCATACCATGTTCTGAACATGCCATTTTCCATGAACCAGTACTTGAACGCGGCTGTCGTTACGCTGCCATCTTGTTCAGCGTAGGACACAAGATCTACTTGCGGCCCCAACCGATCAAGCTCGGTAAGCTTTGACACAGAAATGGTTTTAATCGGAAAGGGTAAATCCAGAGCTGGAAGTGGATGCCCGTTGGCATAAAAAGTCACATCGTCTCTACGGGATGTAGATGTCGTGATGGGCCCATCAGGTGTAGAGAATCGGATCCCCAAGACATCATGTCCAAGATCGTCGAGGTGCGTTTGGAGTTTTTGGAAGCAGATTTCTTCGGTTTCATCATCACTCTCGGCGGGCTCGGGCGGGTCATAGGTGACAGAAAAGTGCCGTCTCTGGTCAAGATCGGTAACATACCAGGTGTATGGTCCATTTGGGGTGATTCTGCCACCGCTAGCCCAAAGCCTGTCCTCTGGCCTGATCATGATTGCAGGAAACCCAGGCTCAAAGACGACTGCTTCGTAGAAATAAGAAGAACAATGTATCGCTTAGGCATTGGCCAGAAGACGGCAATACTTCGCCTGGTTTTAATCCTCAGCGATGGTGCAAAAGGAAATATGGAATGAGGAGGCCAGGCAGAATTTTGGGGGTGAAGCGCGGACCGTCCCCACTTCTAAAAAGCAACAACCACTTGCAGATGCCCATAGAGAAAGCACTCTATCTACATTATCACCAAGCGCAACAAATGGCTGCCTTGAAATTCATCTATGCTGCGCTCCTGGCCTAGACAGTAAGGGCGGTCGCCAGAATTTCCTAGCTACTGAAATTGCCTGCCCGAAACTTCTTCGAGAGCGACATCATCATTCATCGCATGCGGCGGTCCAACGGGTTGGATGAATTGAAGGGAGAGCTGCATCGCCGAGGATATTTATCTGGATTAAAATCATTTACATTCGTCAACTCATCAGCTATTTACTTAAAATCATGCACGGTGGCACATATTTCTTGCCGTTGCGCTTGCAGCCTCTCCATGCATCCGAAAATGATTGACGCAGACCCGACTGAGCGTACTATAAAATGGACGTACCCAATCATACAGTTGTCAACCTACCATACGGGCTAATATACTTTTGCCGTCTGATCTTCCTCGTGCCGTCGGGCAAAATCTCAATGTACTCATTCAGCCCTGGGAGATGACCAACTTCCTTCTGCCTCTGCGCGGAAAACCGTTCTGCCTCCTTCTCAGCCGCCGTGGGTGGCCTCGTCGGGAGCGGTTTGTGCCGTCTGCGCGCGTCCTCGACAGCGTTGTAAAATCCCACGTCATCTTTGATTTGGCGGATCATTTCCACCGGGAGCGAAGAAATCTGTTCCTGCGCGCTTTCAGAAGACGACGGTGACGATATTTGCGCTGATGAATGCACAAAAGTTGGCAAATCATCTCTAATGCGCTCGCATGTCCAACAGTAGCACTGTCGAGGGCTGATGTTGAAAAAGCCATCACCCGACATTGTGGGGTCACTTGAAAGGATGGATGGTTGGCCAGTGCTCTCGCCATCTAATCCAAAGTGGTTCAGAAATACCTGGTATTGACTCGGGAAAAGCCGATGGGTTTTCCATACCAAATCGATGCCAAAGGGTACGTCTTGTGACGTGGGTTCAGTAATTCCTCTGCTTAGCTGAAAACTCAAGTAATCTCGAGATGCCCTGGACAATGATCCGTCAAGGGCAGGTGCACGGATCCATAGCAATTTGTGTGCTTCGTCAATGAAGCCCTCTAGCTTCTTGACCTCAGCGGCAAGATTCAACCCGAACGGGAGACTAGTCGGATCAGTATACGCTGGAGGCTTTTCCAAGTATGTCATTATATCGGCAGATTGAGAAGACATGGTGGAGAACAAAGTCTGGGCGCTCCGAGGCAGCGAGAGCTGCATCTGCTCCATGTCAATGGCCTCTCGAATCGCAGGCCATGGGAAACACAGTTTCTGAACTTGCGGCTTATGGAGGGTGGATTGGCGATACGCATCCGCGTTCAGCATGAAGGCATACCAGACCAGAAGCACATCGAGCGGTGGAAGATGGTTTTTGGACAACTGGACGGCCACCTCGCCACTGCCGTGGTGGGCATACGCATTGGCATGTCTGAGCACATCGTCAATGTTGGACCACCAAGCCGCAAACCGTACTACAGCCAAGTCGATCAAAAGGTGCCACCTCTGTGGCTCAGAGGGCTTGGCCGAAGCGGCGATCTCGGCAGAGGAAGGCTTCTCCTCATACGCGGGTGGCGGGCTGACTTGGACATTGAGGGCGCTGGCGCTAAGGCGCAAGTTCCAAAAGCACTCGAGCAGTGCAAGGTGAACGGCAGCATGGCCTGTTTCCGGATAGGCCAGGGCCACCTCGAAGCTGGCCGTCTGGGGCTGGCGGGGAATCAAAGCGCCAGCAAAAACGCGGGAATTTGGAATGACGGTTTCTCTTGCGCCGCCACGCTTTGGTGCAGAGTAGGAGCTTGGCAGCGCCCAGGTGTGGGGATCTACATGAGCCGCGTCATCCTTGGACGAAAAGGCCCGTCGAAAAGTGTCTATTAGAGGCATCAAAAGCCACTCAGATGCGCGGTGTGATGAGTTGAGTTGACTGTGATTGGGGAGTCGTGGATAGTTCGTTGTGGTGAAAGGTGCTTGGCCTACGTGGCGTGGCTGGTAGTTGCTTGCACGTGCTCTCTCGAGCTCGACAGATTGGTTCACGGCGCTAATGGTGGACGTATGTGCCAAGAATTAATGCTAGCTACCCTATGCTCTCGGCCAATGTCTGAATTAATCCGTCACTTGGCAGCCGTGCCAAATCGGGTTGACGGATGGTGGGTTGCGTGTTGCTACGTCACTGTGAACCAGCCACTATGCGCAAAGGTCCGAAGGATTCAGAGGAGTTCAACGGAATGACTTCCGTGGCGAACCAACCTGCAATGTACTCAGGCAGCGGTCACCATGTATTGTTTACAAGCACATCAATACGAAAACGCGAAAAAGTGCCGGCTCTTTGATCAAAGGGCTGACGCGTCCTTGGGACGACCCTGTGTCCGAGCCTCTCAGTCTGAGCATGCATCATGCAGCCTTGGCAAGTCTCAGCGAGAAGGTCTCGTTAGGTAATTTGCCCGACTCCATTGGGCAACTGGTCGTGTGCGCATTTTTAATCTAATTTTAGATTTAATCGAAAACAAATGGAAATGGAAGGTTGAATGGCACGATTCGGGAAAAAAGTAACGCCTAATCATGTGGCACTGCGCCAGGCTAGGGAGAGGTGATCATCATCTAGGCTCCGTCCAATCTCTTGCGGGACTCTACGGGACTCGGCGACGTTAAAATTGTGAAACAATGCACCTCCCCCAATACATGGTCTTGGCAAAAAGCCAATACGTGTATGAATACGAAGTTATCAGAAGTTTATCATCGATCCCTGATGAGCTGGATGCAAGGTTGCGCGTCGGCAAAGCCACCACGAGGGGGGGAGGGGATCCACAGGCGTCTATGATCTGCAAAAAAATGAAAAAGGGAAACAAAATGCATCCATCGCAACCAACGTCCGTGCGCTCGCGTTGATTAAGCTCTGAGGCTAGCGAAGCTGTAATGGAACATCCCCAGAAATTGCCAGGGGCTTTAAATGAGATAGGGTTGTGACAGCGGGAACAGGATGAAATGCGAGGGAAAAAGCTGTCGCTTGCGTTTTTGCCGTCTGCCCAACCAACATTGATTGTTGGGAGCCCGACGAATGTTTCCATGCTACCCAGCCAAAAACAGGGCTTTCCATATCTCAATCTTCAATCTAAAACGAAACGGCGTCGCGGCATTACCCACAATGACGCCCGCCAAGACAGCTCCGCCCCAAGGGGCCCGCATCCCGGCGCCTTTGATGCGCTGGCCAAAGCTTCGGCAGCCAGAGACAGAAAGAAGCTTGCGGGAAAAGACCAGTCAAACGATCCACCATTGCAATTTCCCTGCGGCCTTGCCGGATCAAAGGTTGCAGTCCCCACCCCACAAGGCACAAGGCTCAGTGACATTCAACAGGCAATCGAGACAATCATGTTACGGCATAGCAATTATTCTGTCACTGCAACGATGGGCAGGATTGGGGCTATGGAGGAGGAGCAGCTCTGCATCCCCGCGCCAAGCCATGGGATGGACCGACGATGCGCGCTGGCAAGCTTCACCGCCAAGAATTGCCAACGCTTGGGCTTTGTTTTGAACATTGGACTTTCATCAGAGAGAGGATCGCCAAGGAAAAGCAAAGTCGTTGTCTTAATTTCAAGTATAAAGGAGATGGGCCTTCCCCGCCATTCATGAAGTCATTATTCACACCACTCACAACAATCTCAGCTCGCTTCAATCATCTCTACTACTCACCAACAACACCAACCAAACCCACACTTTTACTACTAAAAAAAAGCAACTACTTCATTCACCATGTACTCCCAGAAGGTCGCTCTCGCTCTTGCTCCCCTCTTCCTCCTTGCTCGCGCCGACGTGCAGCTCGACAATGACGATGTCCCCACCGCCTGCAGGAGCATCTGCGCTCCCATCGTCACGCTCGGAAACCGATGCGAGGTTGACCTGAACGGTGACAACAACGACGCCATCGAAGACAACCTCGAGAGCCAGTGCTTCTGCACCAACGACAGCTTCGACGTTGCCAACATTGCCGGTCTGTGCGCCGGCTGCATCTCTGCCAACCAGAACACCAACAGCAACGACGACGACGCTGATGATGGCCGCCAGGGTGAGTTTACGCATAAAAAGAAGAGAGGGTCTGTGAAGAATTAGGCTAATCAAGGTTGCAAATGTAGACATCAGCGAGATCCTCTACACCTGCGGCTGGAGCAGCAAGAGCTGGAGCTCCAGCCAGACCACGGCCGTCAGCGGCATCACCGTCGTCGCCACGGCTCCCACGGCCACCTCGCAGCTGACGACGACCATTGTCCCCGGCGCCACGGCCGCCAGCAGCAAGAGCTCCGCCACGGCCACCGGCACCTCGACCGGCAGCAACAGCAACAGCGACAGCACCGGCAGCAGCACCGGCTCCACCTCCACCTCCACCACCACCTCGAGCTCCAGCTCCGACGAGAATGCCGCCGGCTCTCTGGCTCCCTTTGGCGTTGCCGGTGCTGCCGTTGCCTTTGCCGCTCTCCTCCTGGCTTAGATGCAAGTCGTCCTCACTTTTGGGGTGTAGTCTTTACTTTTTTTATTTATTTACCCTGCATGGTTCGAATGATTTGAGATAGAACTGGGCCCATTTTGATCATAATACCTGGGGAACTGGTCATGAGAATATGGGCGGAACGAATACCCTTCCTGATGTTATACAACGTATATATACAAGTTAAATGTTACAATTTTAACCACTTTTGTTGCTTGCACATCTTTTTTCTATCATCTATGCCTGGCTGGTTCTGTATGAGCTCTGCTTTTGGTCTTGTTTTTATTCGCTGTCTATTTCCTGTAGAAGGAGAGAAATCCACAAGGTTCCTTATTATGACGCCTCAGTTGACGCGTCCAAGACAACGTGTGTCATGACTGGATCTTTTGTTTTGATAACTCTTCCATGAAATGGCACAAGAAACACGATTCTAGGTGTGATGGTGTGACGGATTGTGACTGTCAGAGTCTGTCACAGCAAAAGTGAAGCCATTTTGTTGGTGGATGATGAGTCAAATATTGTCAAAAACCCGAATTGGGTTGCATTGAACCCAGCGGTTATCACTCTATAATAGTAAAAGAACACCCAATACCCATAATAATATTATTCCAGCACAGATGGAATCTGCTTCTCCTGTTGCATTGTGTCGTTTGCTGCCCTCCATCATCACCAGCTATAGGGTAGTATATATCCACTTTTATTTGCTTTTGTCTTGTTGGATGTTCGATGCAATGTGCAATTCGTTTGTAGCACAAGGTTACCTTGTGACTCGCAACCCCTCATCACGCTGTTTCATTTTTTATCCTTCATCCTATCCAGGAGAGCATGGCTCAGTATCATGTGGCATTTTGCACAATATGCGGTGGCCCTATCCACAGCCCATTTGCACGCACCGGGTGACCCCCTGATGTTGACTACAGTTGCATGGATTAGGCCACCAAAGCCGTCCTCCTTGAAGGACCTCGCTGGCCAGAATACCGGAAGGAGCCCAAGATAATGCAAGCACAACGTGTCCCGGAAGATTCTGTAAAACGATGGGTCGCGTTTTCATGTTACGCTCATGGACACATGAAGATCGTCCCGGTTGCGCGCGTCATTGCGCCGCAGTCCGTTACTTTTGAAAACGAGCTTGACCGCGATGACCCCGACGCACCCCGGCGCTGGTTCTTTGCTATGCACGAATACTGCGAGCAGATAGCCTTTTGGGTTATGCTGATGTCTCCATGGAGCCGCCTTAGATCAGTGGGCGACCTGTGGATGACTCTTGATCTGCGCTGCACTATGACTTCTTGGGATACCTTGGGCCGATGCAGAAAATTGTTCCTTCCAGTGATACCGGAGCATCCCCCACAGACAGAAACAGGGCAGATAGAACAACTGCTGGGGCTGGACCGCTACTATCTGACTGGAAGTTTTACATTGCCGACATGGGAATCGGTAAGACACAACCGTTGACGATGAAGCTGCAAGGTGCTAATTATGTTTCAAGTGGAACCATAACCCGATATGGATTCCTGATCTCTCCGATGCCTTGCTCCCCAACCTTGACGAAGCTGTGCCCGTCTGTGATGCATCTACGGGATTTGGGGAGCGGATTGGAAGGCTGCCCTACGAGCTCCGATCCATTATTGTTTTCTTTACTCTAGAAGACGACCGCGCCCTGGAGTGCAATTACCTAATGCCGCAAAGCTTATGGCAAGACTTGCTGTTCCAGATTCCGTTTTTGTGGGGTATCGACAAGGAGGTCATTGAATCAAAGGCTGGATCTACCGGCGCGGGCGGCCGTGGCTGGGACTGGGAGCGGCTTTGCCGGAAACTTCCGTCCTGCCCGACGGTTGCTACCCGCCCCGAGAACCCGACCGGGGAGTATGAGCTAGGCTATGTAGCATGGGACTACGGAAATCTAGGGCTGGAGGTCCCTCCGGGGCTTTCTAATAGGCGACGAATCTGGCAGATACTGACGGAAATGTACCCCAGCGATGTAAATATAAGCTGGGAGTGCAACGATTTCCCAGAGGACGTTCCAGTGGCATCCTCGGATCGCGAACGGGTGGAAATTTGGCTTCAATATTGGAATTCTCGACCAGAATGAATCAACCAACACGACATAAGATGCAAATCTATTCGAAAAAAATCTACTTGCTGTTTTTTCTGCACTAGCATAGTTTGGTTGGAATATTGACGAGATCCTGAAAGTCTATAAACGATTATAATAGAGTGCGTCTGATGCAGCTTCTCTGCTCAGATTCACTATTTGATGGGTCCAATTTAGCCGTTTATACAAGGGCCTGGCGCAGTATTAATCACCGAATTAATGGAATAAAACCTCAAGAGCTCATGGGCTGGGAGATGGGGATCGGAACCCAGACGGGACTGAGTGGGAGTTATCACAACACTGCTCGTCGCTCTTTTCTTCCCAATTCGGGAAACAAAGATGCACAACTGTGCCAGGACAGATATAACGGGGGCTCTGACGCCGAGTCGATTTTGGAGAAATGTGTGATGGGTCCCATTTGTGCCCAGGAGAAAATGATTGGGCTTTTTTTCACGAAGAGCGATTTGTATAGAAGCGGTAAAGGCGTTTATGGGCTAGAATGAAGTAGAACTTTGACACATCAACCCACCTGTTGGGTTGATGTTGAGGTCGCTGCGGCTGAGTGCATGTGAACGGGGGCATTCTACGCATAACCGGGAGGCAGTTTGGCGATTCCGGGTTCATAGAAGTGGGTTGGTGGAGCTGGTTTGGGTTTCGACCTGCAGGGCTCTCCAGGGCGCCAAGAACAAACACAACTACTTGCACTGTACGGCGTTTAATTCACCAGAGTGAGAGGCAGGATGAGCTGTGATAGCCTGTGCAAGACGGAACTGCGGATTAGAAAGGGGCGGACCAGAGACAAGGAACATGAACTACGTGTGGCGGTGCATTCTGTGGATGGCAAAACAAGACCTCGAAGGCCCATACAGTGCCAGCAAGGAGTGTTTAATTTGGGTAGTAAACGAGAAAGTCAAAATTCATAATTTTGGTACGTGTCTCATCGTCTTGATGATTTATTGTGTTTGGTTTGATGAAATAAGCAATTGGGACAGATGGCCTAGACGATAAGAATAGGCTAGTGAAAACTGGAACGAAGCGGGCAGATGGAAATTTCATCGCGTGCGGCATAACGTCATAGCATAGCTTTAGAGGTGTCTTAGTGCTGGCCTGAGCCGGAGTGCGAGTAAAGCGCTCTGAAGCTACGCCCTCGGTCCACGCCAAGCACCTAGTTCTGAACCGTGCGTACACCCCCTTGCGAGGAGGCAATTTTGTTGGTTGGGAGCGGAGTCGTCCAGTGTTCCTGAGCTAGTTACAGCACTGGGGGGTTGATGTTGCCGGAATCATCGGATCGGGACGGGATGTTCACGGAGCCCGTGCCACCCACCAGAAGGTCACTATGTGGAAAAGTACCATGATACTTTGCTCGTGTAAGGTGCAGAAAATAAACACTGAAAATTAGTCCTCAAAAGAAGGCATGTAGTAGTGGATGGATAGAGCGTGGAAAACCAGTGGGGGTGGCACCCAGGTGCTTCAGACGCCAGTATGATGAACCCACTGTCAGACGGTTGAGCTTCGCCTTCGCCATGGCACCATGGGCTAACTGAATTGAAAAAAAGAGGCTTAGGTCATTATTGTCCGCTAGATTGTGTTGGCCCGACACGGAAACTAGTTGCGCCAATATCATTTCCTTCACCATGGATCGGCGCGAGGCGTTGTGGGAAGCAAGTTACCGTGACACCAAATTCGGTAAGTTCGTGCCATGGAACAAGAAGTTGCAAATAGAAATAGAATGTTGA
Organism: Calonectria leucothoes; assembly: GCA_002179835.1. Lineage (NCBI taxonomy): Eukaryota > Fungi > Ascomycota > Sordariomycetes > Hypocreales > Nectriaceae > Calonectria > Calonectria leucothoes. Next base: position 80,880 of record NAJI01000075.1, read on the forward strand.
TTACTTTTTTAATGCCTACTGATATTTTACAAATTCACCTCTGTTCAAAACTGTGAGCTACAGCCCGCCATTTTGCCCATCATGGTCGACATCAAGAAGATTGGCATCATTATTGCCAGCCTTGTTCTTTTTACTGATGCTGTACCTGTCAAATCGTCCAGCGAATCTCAGCCGGATGTATCTGATAAATACATAGTGACGCTCAAGAAAAGACTGTCAACTGATGCTATTGAATCGCACTTGGATTGGGTCGCGGGCGTGCAGGAGCGCAGTCTTGGACGCCGCAGAGAGTCTGGCATTGACTCAGTCTACAACATCTCAAATTTTCATGCCTACTCTGGTATATTCGACTCAGATGTTCTCAACAAGCTCAAGCAGAGCCCAGAGGTATGATACTCCGTTGCTTTCATCTGCAGCTCCCATTCAATCTTAGTCCTCAAAGCAGCGTCTAATATAAGTGAAGGTGGCTCATATCGAACCCGATCAAATATACACGCTCGATGGCTTCGTGACGCAGTCTGGGTCTTCCTGGGGCCTGAGTGCTATTTCCAGCAGAGAACCGGCTGCGACTTCATATCATTACGATGATTCAGCTGGCGAGGGAACCTATGCGTACATCGTGGATAGCGGCATCAACGTTGCCCACGATGAATTTGGCGGGCGTGCTGTCCAGGGCTACAACGGCATAGGCGGCGCTTTTGAGGACACGTACGGCCACGGGACGCATGTCGCTGGAATCATCGGGAGCGAGACGTATGGCGTCGCAAAGATGTGCAATTTGGTTGATGTGAAGGTGTTCGTGGGGCGTCAATCGACAACCTCTGCAATTCTCAACGGTTTTGTCTGGGCCACGAATGACATTATCGCCCACGGTCGCCAGGGACGCGCCATCATCAACCTATCCTTTGGTAAAGCTTCCCAGCACGCATTCATCTGCGCTCAGTCGGCTAACCGATAAAATGACGCTTAGGTGGCCCATCTTCCACGGTCTGGACAGATGCTATAAATGCCGCGTACAACGCAGGAATTCTCAGCATTGTCGCGTCCGGGAACCAGTTTGTCCCGGCATCGACGCGGTCGCCCGCGAATGCACAGAATGTTCTGACTGTAGGAGCAATTGAAGAATTCGACTCGACCTGGTATGAAGCATGGTACTCGAATTATGGCGACGCCGTCCATGTGTTGGCTCCCGGCTCTGATGTCGAGTCTACATCGATTGGATCCTCCTCGGCAACCGAGATAAGGACGGGCACCTCAATGGCTGCTCCGCATGTGGCTGGGATCGCGCTCAACCTTGTCAACTTGGAAAATATTAGAAGCCCGTCTGCTCTCAAGACTCGTATCATCGAGCTAGCCACAACCGGGAAGGTGGACGGGCTGCAGAGCGGTTCACCTGACAAGGTGGCGTACAATGGATACGTGGAGATGGCTTCATAGGAATAAAGTGGAGGGACTGTTTGATGTAGTTGCTTTTGTTGTTAATTTCATCACCGGGTTATTATTAGTAGGAGCCATCCAGCGGGATGCATTCAGCCTCCAGGGCCAAATCTGACAATTATTCCAACGCTCCTTGCCCATCTCTAAAGACTTCGTCATACCAGTGGTGCTCCAGCTCCTTTGTGCTATTGCCATCTTTGCACAGGCTAGCCCAACTTGCGTCCTGCATCATCCAATTCGTATCCGTCCCATTGGTGGTAAACACCATGGGCATCTTCCTCGTTCTCTCATGCTCATATCCCCACACTTGCAAACTGCCATCCATCGTCGCAAATGTTGCTATCGGAGCCGTTTCGTTCAGGTTCATCGACAGTTCCAAGAGGTCACGCAGATACGGAAAGTACCATGTTTTGTCCCACCAGGTCGTACGCCGGCTCTTTAGACCATTTCGCCAGGCATTGTGGTGAAGAGCCACTGGTATCGTGGTTGTCCAAAAGTCAGTGTACAGCGGCAAAGCTCCCCAGCTCCCAGTGCGCTTGGATACACCTTCCAGGTCCATCAATGGGTTTTCTGACTTCGCTATGTCATCTGGAACCTCGCTAATACGAGGCGGAGAGACACCAAATTGTTTTGACTTTGCATGCAACCCCTCGGAATCATTCAAAGCAACAAAATAGCCGTCGGACTCAGCGTAGCAGGTAGGATAAAAGAGCTCCTGTGTGTAATCGAGGCCGATTTTGTACTCGAACTCATCCCACAATGCCACCGCCGTCTGTTTGGTTGTTCCATCGTCCGAGAGATGATGATGTTGTTGCTGCTGCTCTACTTGTTGTCGCCATACCTCCTGCTCCCCAAAGACCTCAGCAAATACTCCCTGATCACCGCCGAGTTCTTGTCCTGGGCCGAGTTCTGACAGATACCGGTCCATCTTTTCCTTGACACGACGAAAATATCGTCGCATGTCACCAACGGGACCAATGAAGCTACCGCTATTAACGTACCTAGGCCGCACATACTTCCACCTAAAGGCATGGAAATCTGTAAGGAGGCCGTATACATCCGGAGGTAGAGTGCTTTCCGGTATATCATTGCAGTGAAGGTTTGTCATCGAATCCCTGGGCGCAACGCACCCCTTTTGAGCCGAGACGATGATGGATTGATTCATCAGCGTGTTGTCTCTTTGACCGTGGCTTCGCCTGATTCGCTTGTTTGCTTCGGCGTTAATCCTAAAATACCGATCGAGGAGGACGCTTGGTGGTAACTGTAACCAAACATCATAAGCATCAAGCATCATTACCAAGTCATCTTCCGCAAGCCTGTCGTCCTCGTCTGGCCTCTGGCTAGTTGCCCAATCCAAGAAACTGAGCGTGCCGGAGATCTTGCCGAGCTGCGATGGCCCTATACCGTTATTCTCTGTGTGGAAGTCCTGCTTCCAGTTGACGATGACGGGGGGCGGGTAGCCCAACGCCACGGCGCTACTGATAACTTTGCAAAGATCGGGGCTCGGTTGGTCTGCGGGTAGGATAATAACAAATTTGCGGCTCCCCGACGGCATCACATGCCCGCTAACTAAATGACCTGTTTGCACCGGAGGCGTCATGCTGTAAAGAGGCGAAGCTCGCGTGTCAAGCATCTGGAATCCGGTCAGCCACACTATTGTTTAGAGATGGTTGACGCGTTGACGTGTCTTATTTGAAGAACCAACAGCAGCAAATAAGGGCTGAGGGACATACCAGGTAGTACAGGGGTAGCAGAAGGATGCATACAGCAGACAAAAAGTGGATTGCTCGTTTCCCAGGTTGCCATTTTAGAATATTGAGACCACATTCGCGGTATCTCAACATGGCCGTCGTCGCCATTGAGGAATCTGGCTGGGTTTGTTTTTGGTGGCCTAAGGAAAGTGCGAGAATATGCAAAGGAGAAGGAAAGAGATACAAAGCTAGATTTCGAAGTAGGCAATGGCGACTGAGCCAACAGAACGCAGCCTAAAAAGTGGCGTTTCATAGGAAATTCGCATTACTAAAGCCAAGATCTCAACCAGCTTTAGTGTCTCGATTCTGTTAGGCGAAATGGTCAGCTGTTGGCAGCTCATGTTTGCAACAACCAACATGCATAACTAGAGCGTAGGTTAAAATAAGGTCCGATCCCTGGGCAGCAAGCAACTGGACGCCTCCTCCGATGCTGGCTCTCCGATAGGCTGAGCGGGAAGATTGGGGTGGGTTGGGACTAACTCCCATCTGGCGCTGTGGAGCACGGTCTAGGCTGCTCGGATCAGGCCGAATGAGGCGGGTCGAAATGACGATCAGCCATCACTGCAGCTTAGTCATTGAGGAAAGATGCGAGAAGAAAGAGTCAACCAACACCGGTGGGGATGCGGGAGTTTTATCTTTGGCGTTTGAGGTAACGGGATAGCGAATTCCGACTCTCTCACTGCATAGCTGGTAGAGAATGTGGAAGGAATGCGAGGTAAAAGTGTCCCTTCTTATATCTCCTACTTGGCTGATGCCTACGATAACTGTGAAGCAATCAATTTGCACGTGGCTGCTGTTGGAGTTGTGAGAAGACCCTGATGCGCTCAAGGGACAAGCGGCCCCGTCGCTAGCTAACCGCAGGGGAGAAGCATCGCGATGGATCTGTGGAGCTGTCGGCAAAGCGAGGCTGGCTACGAACTCTTGCTCGGGGGTTGCTTTGGTCGCGTTGAGCCATGCATTATTCCCATCTCAAACTCCCCAAAAAACAAACACGTGCGAAGTAATCCGCACACATGTCAAGCACAAGTCATGTCCCGTCCCAAATGGACTATTTTGCCAGTGCACCAGAGTCATCGCAAACTCCACCTGCTGCCGTAGCAATGCCAAGTCCATTATCGAACGCCACAGCGCTTTGCGGGACACTAGGTTAACACCCCAGGTATTAACCGTGCTTGGGCGTCAGATCGCTGGAATCGCGAAGACTTTGGATTGGCTTTCACAACCAAAGTTGATATCCCTAGATGCGTTCCACTGTCTGTGAAATCCAGCTGACAAATTGAACCATGTGCGCAGGCCAAACATCCAGACAGAAAAAAAAAGGAAGAATGCCATGACAATATCTTTAAATTGAACGATCTATGATGAAGTTTTGAATCGGTGGCGGTCAGGTTAAAGTGGGTCATGGTTAGGACGTATCATCGCTGAGTAGCGTTCTTTTCCCGCAAGATCTTGGAACCAACACGAGAACTTAGCATTTCGTGACAAGTTGCAGAGCCAAGAACATCAGGTCTGTAAGTTTTTCACTGGGGTCACGATCCAACAGTCAATGGACATTGCCTGATAAATCAGGAATGACATGGGGCGGTATGGTGTTCCTTTAGCTATAAGAAGGCAAATATCTCCCAGAAAGCGAACAATCATCACCTCAAGCATCATTAAATCTACACTTGCAACAACTTGAAATCACTCTTCACCTTCGCCTTAGGCTCATCATCATTATCATCATGGTTTCTTTTAAGGCCCTCTCCGCTCTCCTGGCCGTTCAGGCTCTTGCTGCTTTCGCCGCACCGGTCGAGCCGGAGCTGTCGTCCACCTCCGTTCCTTCTTCACAGGAGTCCGATGTCATTGATCTCCAGGATCAACAAGGTTCCATTTTTTACTGCCAAAACCCGAATTGGGGTGGCTCATGCAGGACTGTCCTGGTTCCTCTTGACAGATGCCGTAAGCAAAAGCAATTCCTATGTCTTCCTGTCCTACCTCGTCACTTTTGCAGAACATTGCTCTGCCTTGTATAGAACTACATGTCCGTTATGGAAATGCTGATCACTTTGGCAGATAACATTCCATCGGCCTGGAACGACAGAATCAGCTCCATTCGCAACAACGCCAGGAGCGACTATAAATGTCTATGGTACATGTGAGTTATACGTCCTCTAATCGAACTCCAACACATTGCATCCAAGCCGGTTTATAACGGTTTGACAGCATGTGGGAAGAGGTTTGGAAACGATTCTAATGCATTTCATAGCGACTACAACTGCAACGGAAGGTCTTACAGCAATCAGAACGACGCGAATCTATCTGATGGCGATGGCGCGTTCAATGACTCCATTAGCAGCTACTCTTGCACGCGAAATTAGGATTAGAGCTTGTCGATAGTGGTACTGCTTCGCATCATATGTGTGTTAAAGGATGTATGTGGATACTAGCATAGGTATGGCGATACACTCCTTCAATTGACGGTGATGGGAGTGGGATCATGTTTCATTTAGACTTGGTTAAAAGGCAAACTCAGAACCCAGACTGCCATTATTCTAGGACAATAATATCTTCTAACCGGACATCAACCTCGCAATACACAAGAGGGAAAAATATCTTGAGTCCTAATTTAGTTGATTGTTTACTTTCCTTCCCCTTCTCATACAGACCTTTGTCAGACAGAGAGTACTTTCTCCTCAAACCAGGACTTATACACAGTTGTTGCCCAAAGGCCCAGTTGCCGCACGAAGGAAACAACCTGGTAGCAACCCACTAGCGTCTTAGTGTCTCCAATCCTGGCTGCCTGAATGAGCTGAACCCGCTCCCCACAATCTCTCAGGAACATCAACCGCCACTCACTTCCGTTGACCTCGACTACAGGCAGAGTGACATCGATGGTGTTGAGGTTTTTAGATGTGCTGGAGAGCGTACGAAGGCGCTTGAGATGCGATGTTACCCAGACGGATAACTGTGCTTTTGCTTCATCCATAGACCCGCCCGGGACCTTTGTCTCGATGCTCACGGCAATGGGAAGTTCGCGAAGTAGAGATGTTGAAGAGTGATTGATGGAATGCTGATCGCTGGCCGTCTGGAGTCGCTTCCATACTGCGTCGACCATGGTTTCCCCGCCTAGAGTGATGCAGAAATCCACCATCTTGGCTTGGAGATCAACCCCGGAGCTGTGCTTGCCAAGGTAGGCCTTGTTGATCGAAGCCCGTGTCACATCCTAATGCGATACGGCCTCTCCAAACGGTTCTAGTGCGGCACCCAGCAATGGCTCATGTACACGCGCGTTCCAGGCTGGTTCTGTCAGGTTCATGAGACTCGCCTGACGTGATCGTGTTGCGATCTTTTGAAGTGTTTTCAATTCAGATGCGATATCCCATTCTGTCAAATTGTGCACCTCAGCCCATGCCTTCATATTGTAGAAGTATGCTTCCGTGTCTAATGCTGGACCAACCATTGATTTTGCTGCGTTTACCTGCTCCTTTATGCAGTCAGGTACAATGTTGCGATACTGCGACGCGTTAAGCGAGCTGGTCAATAGCGAGGCAACGTCGGGCGGTAGTTGATCGAAATTGTCAAGGATCTTGGTGACCATGGGCTTCTCCGCAAGCCTAAGATCTAGCACACTCTTAATTGGGCTTCGGTATCGATTTGACTTCCGTTCTGTCGTGCTCGTCTTCGTGGAGTCTGTGACGGAGCCCGCATTGTCGCCAAAGTCGGCTGTAAACTCAGTGCGTTGATCGATTCTCCGGCGTTTGGACGGAGAAAATGGTTTCGGTGTGATTTGTACATCGGGCGTTCTTTCGCTGCTATTCGGAGGCGATGCCATGATTGCATCTGGCGGCAGCTTGCGTTTCGGAGGCTTTGGAGACGGTGAGCCAGATGCACAACGGACGGCTTCAATCCATGTCTCTATGAAGTTGTAAGCCATGTTTGGACTTTGAAAGGTCGGCAAGGGAAAATATAGGAGGGTGGTGCTTCGATCGTGGTCATGACGTGGTGTTTTCGTTCGAAAATCGGGCATTGAATCATGCACTGAATGACGCTTAAAATCACGTGCTGTGTCGCGAAGGGCAACCGACACAACACTGACAAGATAGATAAATCACAACAATAATGATTTTGATACGGCTAGAATATTGATTTGCATGATATTGAAAAATGAGTTTATCATCAGACCCGTGTTCTGGGACCGGCGGGCTAACCCACAACAGCCCGAATTATCTCCTTTACCTGGGTGTCGGTCAATTTCTCGATACCCAAAACATTGTTGTCGTTCTTGTCCCAATGAGCCGCATTTCCAGATCTTGTGAGGGCCTTCTTAATGAATGCAATATAATCATCCAATTCCGCTGTACCTTCATTCAACTTTTCTGTCGCCAGATGCACTCTGGTTTCCACATCCAGGGTCGTGATTTGCCAACCATCAGCTCCTATCGTATCCTGACAAAGCTTCAAGAGATCTCCCTGTGACAGATCTACCTCACTGATCTGCAGAATATTCTTACCTCCTGCTCTGCCCTGGACCACCTGTACCACAGTCTTTGCCACTGTTGATAATGTAGTCAGACTCATTATTGTAAGACCTCCATCCCAGAGCTCCGCCTTCTTATTTTTCGGGTCGAGAAGCCATCCGTTCAGACCCCAGTCCAAGAACGCACCAACCTGAATAAGCGTGTACTCAATCTTCCCTTGTAAACGAAGCTTCTCCAAGTACTCATCCACATCTCCTTTGGGCCCAAAGGTGGGTATGGCCCTCACAACGGGATCGAGAAAGTTCACACCAAACTCTGAGGGTATGAAATGGCTCACCCCAGAAGCAACACATGCATCGATGAGAACATTCTGTGCGTCAAGAGCTTGGGAAGGTAGAGTGGATACGCAATGTGTTGCATTTGTCAGTGCATGTGCAATGGATGAAACTGAGCTGTAGTCAACGGCCTTGACAGCAACGTTAGGGGAAAAAAAAGCATTGTGATGAGCATTTGACTCGGCGCGAGTCAAAATGACGATGCTGATCGAAGGCTGCGCTTTAAGGAACGCATCAAAGACAGCAGTGCCTAGATTCCCACTAGCCTTTCTCATATTAGCATGTATCGATCGACAATATGGTCTGGAACTTACACCGGCGATGGCGACAACAAGTCTGGGCATGAAGGGCGAGTGTGTGTAACGACGATTGGATGAGATGCAGTATTCAATTGTTGATTGTATCATTGTACACCAAGGTGCTTGTAGACACAAATATACAATTTGAAAGTTTGCAAATGGTGTCTTGGAGCATACAGAAATTCATCCTCTCGGTCGGAGATAGTCCATATCTCCGGCTTAAGTTGTATCGGAAGAACCGAATTTCCATCCCTGGGGAAATATCTATGGCAACATCGTTTGATTTTAAAATATGCAGTTCACGCTGAATGGTGTCAATCCCGGATACAAGGTGGTTCGGGGTACAGCTGGGAATCACAAATATTGGGTAAAAGGTTGCGCTCGGAACTTCCGATACTCCTAGACCCAATGTTTCAGACTTTTGCGACTGTTTTTAAAAATAATTTCTGCGTCATCATCACTTTGCCTCAGCGACTAGGCCAACCTAAAGTTCAAACACGAGGCCACTGGCCGATCTTAGCTCCGTTATTTTGGAGATTACTGGTACGCTATGGCTTCAAACACACCAATACGTTGAATACATAAAGGGAAATGCTGTACTGGGCGGGCCATTAGTATGGCATTCTGGTATTCGCAGATTTAAAAGTGGTACCTATTGCTAGCCGCCAAATCTAGCCATCCGGCTTTAGTTGTATGAGAATAACAAAGCATGGCCCCTGAGCTATGTTGTAACGATTTATTGGATGACAAGGTTGGGTGGATCTTTATTCAAGAAATAAAACTCAGTCGCAAGAACGGCTCACACGTTCGATGGCTAGTCTAGAATGAATCTGATTCCAGCCAGCAGGTTCTCGACGCAGGTTTGCGTAGCCCTCAAATTTGGAAACATCCAAAAAACATGCGGAAGCCCCTCATACATATCCATTTTCACGCTGACTCCTTTTCTTCGAAGTTCATGCTCCATGGCCACATTATCATCTCGCAAAGGGTCCGCACCACAGGCCACAAGGTAGACTGACGGGAAGTCACCTAGATGCGGCGAAAGTAATGGAAACACACATTCATCCCCAGCAAGTTTATCAAGACCTGTTTTTTCTATATAAAAGGTCAGCATTTCAACCGTACTCATCAGCTACACACGTACCGTTGATCATTCTGGTAGTGTCTCTGTCGATGATGGGCACGTCTTTGGCATTTTCTTGCATGGATTTCATGAGATGCTGAACATGCGCGGGAATGTAGTCCTCATGCACTGTGCCGCCAGCCATGTTAATGACCCCCTTCAGCTGACCCTTATGCCCAAGTTCAATCAGTTTATGCGCTGTGGCAAGTGATAGTGTGCCTCCACACGAGCTTCCCATCATGAAAACCTTTCCTTGATCTCCACCAATCTTGGGAGCATTCTCATACGCCTGTCCGGCATAGCGTCAGCATAGCGAAGAAGTCCAAGTTGCAAGGGCGAGCGCCCACTTACCCAGGAGAAACCGTCGAGGGCGTCTTGAAATACGAGCTTAATGTCAACATTTGTAGCGAGTCGATACTCAACAGAAACGATTATGCATGGATATGCTGAGGCTATTGCTCTGCACAATCCATCTTCCATATCAACCGAGCCAGACGAGAACCCACCACCGTGACAAAAAACGCCCACAGGCAGTACTGCTTCTACTTTTGGCGTGTAAATGCGAACAGTTACGTTCTCATTGATTGTTTCATTCACTAGAGGGTCCTCATGAGCTATGTAAACGCTCATTGGTGTTGTTTATACTTGCCTACAGTAAGCTCGTCGTCTCTGTGTGGTGGTACATGAGCTTTGATGTGCTGTTCGATGATCTTCCCACCTTCTTTATATTCTTCAATATTTCCGCCAAGAGCTATTCGACCACCAAGCGACTTTTCGAGCTGTTTATCAACGTCATTAGCAAAAAGTGCATGAAGATTTCAATGTGAAGTGCTGACCTCCAGCCACTCGGGGTCTAAGTAAGGTGCCATTCTGAAAGCTGCCGTAACTTTTGTTTCACTGGATTCAACGAGAATAATGGTAATTGGAGAATGCCGTAGTTGGAGAATGGTGGAGTTGGAAAAATCAATGAAACCAGTTTGTTAGTGATGCCTTTTCAATTCATTTCTGAAGACACGCTCAAAACGGCATTTTTCTCATCTATTCGGAAGTTCCGTCTTGATTTTCCAAATAGGCTTTTGCACAACTCGCCAAAGGAAGGTCCGAGTGTGCCCACAAATTCTGATGCCAGAAAATTGATTTGCAAGGGATTTGAGGAACGGATGTTCAAAATTTCATCATATGAATGGGGTCGCTTGGAAGTTCCGAATTTGAGAGAGGGTTCGGGTTTGCCTCCAACACACATCTAGCTCGTTTCTCATCAACCATCGTGCACATTTAGTAGAGCTACCAATCTAAACAATATTTGGCTCAGAATCATCAATAACTCCGCCTAACGAAAGCCCAATATTCACCCGCGAAGGTCAACATGACCAAGTGTATTTTCGTTGATGCCTCCTGCAATCTGTCTATTCGGGACGTGCAGGAGACGTATCGCCCTCGAGGTGGGCAAGCCTTGATCAAGGTCCAATACTCTGGAATCAACCCGGCAGATCTGAACCATGCAATGCATTTGGGCATGAACGACAATGTCTGTGGTTATGAAGTCTGTGGAACTGTGATAGAAGCGGGACCGACTAGTCGCTACGCAGTGGGAGACACTGTCTTCGGATCCAACTACCCTGGACGATCAAAACCATCATATCACGGTGGTCACCAAGATTTCGCCATTTTAGAGTCAGATCCAATGTCTGCCAAGTTGCCTGTCCATGTTCCCCCTGCAGATGCCGCTGCACTTGGTGTCATGGTCCGGACAGCAGGGGATGCGTTGATGAACCTTTTTGGGATTCCCTTCCCCGCGATAGGAGTCCTTTCACCCCCTGCCAAGGGCGGGCTTCTTATTTGGGGCGGTGCAAGCACAGTCGGTACTGCGGCCATTCAGCTCGCGAAGGCCATGGGGCTCAGCCCAATATTCACAACTGCGTCACCTGCCAATCACCAGGCGCTTCTGAGCCTTGGCGCAACAAAATGCTTTGATTATCGGCACATAAATGTCACTGATGCCATCAGAGATGCGGCTACACATGCGGGATATAAGATTGAGTATATTCTCGACACTGTGTGCAAAGAAGGATCCCCTGGAACTACTGAACAATGCGAATTAATTGCCACATCATTGAATGTCCATCTCGCTGGATGTTTACCTCAGGCCGGTAAGCCCCGGTGGAAAATGGCCTTCGCTTCAAGAGGAATAGATGCGCCTGTTCCATTCCCAATACCCGGCGTGGAGGGGAAAGCCAACATGGAATGGGAGTCACGGCTTGAGAAGGCTGTGGCTTGGGCTGCGGAACATTACGGTAGGGGGTTTCGGATTCCCAACGTGAAGATTGTAAAGGGAGGGCAGGATGGAATCCAGGGGATCAAGGATGTAAATGAGGGCAGAGTCAGCTTTGCAAAGGTTGTTATCGAGCATCCACTTTGAACTCCATTTGTCGCAAGTGCGCTACATATTTCATAGGATATTACTGTTTATGCGAATTGAGCTACGAATCAAACATATTTGATCCTTTACAGCGTGATATTAATCCTTTTCGCATCTCAAAAATAGGTGTCACTCAAGGACCAGTCGTCACTCATATCGATTAGACTGGGCACGCTGTCATGAAAGGTACGGAATGAATCTGGTGAAAGATTAGCGTTGCTTTGGAGGTATATGTAAAGTTTCGGAATGCACATGCATGAAATGGGGGATTGAAGATCAAGTAGTAATTGCTCAATGTCGATATCATTGATCATATCTTGGAATATCGATGAGCTGTCAGCTCTGGGCATATTGATGTATCCCCCTATCTCCGCGAGCTGTTCCAAAGTAAAGCACAGATTTGCAGCTTTAAAGTGTCGACATTGGGAAAGTTTGAGCGTCTCAATCGCTTCATGAAAAGGATCCCTAGTCTCTGGTCCATACGTGTGTGGTTCCTGGGACACGACAAGTAAAATGGTCGCCAATGATGCCACCAAAAAATATTCGTAGGAGCTACGAAGAAATTTGGAAGGAATGGATTGGCTATTCACCCTTGAACAGAGCGATATTATTTCTTTCGCGCATGTAATAGAGACCACAGCGGCCCTTCTCCTGTCTTGATCCATTGGATACGATTGAAGAAGAGGTTGCCGTAGTAGCATTCTAGAATGATTTATTCTGATGGCGAGGAAAGTCTCAAGGTTGTACATGAGCACCCCGTTTTGCCAGAGCTCCGGAGAAATACTTGGTGAAATGGCAAATTGGCCGAGCCCAACGAAATTTCGAAACTTGTCTAGAAGGCATTGAATTTTGTAATCAAGATATTCTTGCTGTCGCGAAATTTCCGCATTGTTCTGAGATAATTTCTCAAGCAGTGCCAATACTTCGGAATTGAGCCGTGAATACTCAATTGTGACGACGAGAAAGGGTGCAGAAGGCCCCTAAGACAATGTCAGTCTCGGACGAATTAAGCCATTTGGACCACTCACAGCATCCAAAAAATTCTCACTAATGTCGTTTTCTCTCATGGTATGAGGGAGACCGGTGGCAAACGAGAATGTATGATCCAAGACATAGACAGACCAAAAGAGGTGTTGAGAAACAGAATCATGGGTCTCATAGCATGTATGATACTTTTCGCGCGCTTGATGGAGCCTAAGCTCGTAACATGCTCTTGACGCTAAGCCTATGAGCCGCCAAGCCTTGACTTGTTCGAACTTGTGGAAGTAGTAGAGGGCCTGGGGATTTATTCTTGTCAGCGGAAACAAGCATCAATCCAGGTACACCCATACCATCAAACTAGCCATGACAATATCATCCATCTCTGGACCTCTACCAATAATGAGCTTCTCTGCTGTCCAATCTATGAACCTGTGAAGATGAAGCGACAGAGGACTCGTGAGGTCATCCTCGACAGAAAGTGTAAGACCTAAGATTGTTTTGAGAATGTCAATTTTCGTGAGACTGACGGCTAGAGGTTGGAGTGATTCATTAATCTCTTTATCTGACAATCGTCCAAAAATGACGTCCAGGAGTCGTCCAACTGTAGGACAATCAACACAAGGATATATGGGTTGTATGGTTTGTGTAAAGGTGCAGAATATTTGCTTTGCTCTGTCATATCCAAGCTCCAGGACTGACTCCACTTGATAATGGTAATCGAATTTCAGAGCTCGCTCTACTCTCAAATAATTCGCTGCGGTTGGTAGGTCAAGAGACGGCACTGCCGGCTTCGCTAGGTCCTTGGCTTGAAGACAGGATTTAGCAAGATTAAAAGTCTCGACAAATGAGGGTCTGTATCGCGGAGAGTGTGCATCATTGTCAGGTTTAATCTTAGAAAATTCGGAGGGCGTTCCCAGTTCAATGTCAACTTGACTAGATGACGGAGATACACTGGCGTGACTGCTGCGATTCAAAACTCTGGGACGCGTTGTTTCGTTACTGGATGTTCCAGACTGTTCTTGGTCCCCTCTATAGAAAATTGTATGAGAATAATAATCATTTTTGAATGTTTCTTGATGATCTTACGACGAGACTTCCGAAGCGACCGGACTCATGGCGGGAACAACAATGCGACGCGGGTAAAAGCAGCGTAGGCCGCGCTTTGCACAGCATTCACACGGTTGCCGACCGTCGCATTTGACCTTCCGAGACTTGCATAACGTACTTCACTCATTCGTCAGTCTACACCCGGTGCAAGTGCAGCACAGATGGGAAGCATACCATGCGACAAGAGTGTACTGATTACGTTTGCGACGTAAAGTCCGAGACGGGCATTGTTTAGTTTCAAAGTCGCCGTTGCTTATAACACGCTGCATTGTAACTTCAGACGAAGACATCTTATTTGAACTTGTCGAGACAAATGACTTCGCCAGCAGAAATGTGGAAACATGGAGAGGAATGACGGGGGAGCCAAGCTAGATTAGCTCGTTTTAACAGCTTGGGGATCAATCACGTGCGTCGACCCCCTAGTCAAAGCTCAGGGCCCGGACATGCGACTTGCGGAGAAGAAATCTAGTTTGCAAGCGCAGTGCTCTATTGGCTTCTCATCATCTCTTATTCGTATTGAGAAAAGCTTAAACCTGGGTTAGTAGAAGATGACGGCATAAATCGCCGATGGGGCCATGCAATAGCACAGCCGCGTATCTGATGGATGTCCCACATTTGCCTCCTCAATTCGGGAAACATGATCAAATTTGGCAAGTCGATGGGGGATTGAGATTCTTTCATACAGCAAAAAGACTAAAGTTGAGGCATAAATGCGTTCAAAAGCAAAGTACATTCCAACCAGTAGTTTCCAGAGATTCAATTGCCGTGGAATAACTTCAAAACATTGTTGCTAATCGCCAGCTACCAACAGCTCTACTCTTGTATTAACTCTTTATTTCTGGCCGAAATAAAAAGCCTCAAGTTAACCTTTCTAGATGAATTAAAGGATGGCGTGATATCAATTCTTCATTTCCCTTCACCTTTCTCTAGTGCTTCGAATGCTCTCTTCATGAGATTGTTGGCTTCTTTCCACGCTAGCCGGCAACTCACTCTCTCCCACCATTCTTGAAAATTAGGCAGATCCGCGAACAGTGCATTCGCGCCTTTGATGTCAATAATTGCCGAAACCCATGGCATTGACCAGATATCAACAAGGGAGAAATGTGTACCAGCCAGATATGTTCGGCCAGAAAGAATAGCGTCTAATTTCTTCAGTGTGTCGCTCAAATTATTCCATTGATGTTGAATATCTTCCTCGTTTGCTAGGGGCAAGCCTAGCTTACTAAGAAAAGTTTTTACTACTTATCCTGGAGGACTCATATGATATAAAACTTACGGTTTGATAACAATCTCACTGCAGTATGCCCACGCAGCAGGAGAGAAATAGCACACTTCCAATGATGCGGCCTCTTCGAAAGAAGCAACGGCATTTGTATCCGCAGCATCTGGAATCAAAGGGTTTCCCTGTTTGGAATATGCGGTAGCGATATACCTAGCGATTGCCCGGCTTTCTTCAGGTCGTTAGTCTAACAGCTTGCTTGTTGAAGGGGTATTTGCCAATGCACCATAAATTCGAAGGATGCTTCCTTGGCTTTCTGTGATATCCAAAACGGGAACTTTGCCAAACGGGTGTCTTTGGCGATGCTCGAGTGACTAATGGAGGTTTGTCGAGGTTATTTGATCATTCAATTTGTCCCAATCGTGTGCACAATGGAGAGAAAAAGACATACTCTAGTCTCGAACTTGAGAATATTCACATGCTTATATTCCCAATTGAGATCTTTTTCAAGCAGCGCGTGTGCCGCACTGATAGAATATGGGGATAAATAATCCCCATAGAGAGTCAAATTCTGCTCCCTATTAAAAGTCCATTAACCAACCTTATAATAAACGAACACACTGTAGTCAAGTGCAACTTACATTGCGATGAATCTTGCCGTTTCTTTTTTTATTGCCTACTTTCAAATTATTCGGCTTCTGTTGAGGTAACTACTCTATATGAAGGGAATGTGGAGTCTATCGTGTAGCCCGTGCCCATGTTATTTCGTCTCGACGATGCCGAAGATGCGAGCTCGGTCCGATTCGGAAGTTCCGATGTTATCCACCTCAGCGAGCACTCGAACATGAATTTTTGGTACCACTACATGGATAGCGGCACATACCAATGACATCATATAGAATACCTACTGAGCAGGGATTCCATTTGTATTTCACGGTTTCGTCATGCGATGAGCCAACATTTTTGCGCTAAGAAACATCACCTATTATCGCGGGTTTTCTAGAAAGTAACCCGCCTGATATCCGCACAACCGAGAAAGAGGCCAAACATCAAAATTCGATGAATGATATATAGAAAGCAAAAAACAGCTGTTAGAAATGGCGCAGAGTGATCAAGCCACATCAAAGTTGCCATAAACCTCGCCCTATTGACGTAGGATCCGCCCGGACGAATTTTAGCCTGAACTATTGGACAGCTGTTTAGGGTGGCTATCTATCATTCATATGCAAGCTGTAGATTAAAATTCCTCGAAAATCACAATGATGAGTAGGATGGCAGAAATGCACACAAGAACTAGGTTCCTTAATAGCATACGATCCGCCCCCCTAGGACACGGAAAGGCCGTTTTCGCGATTAAGCCTGTCATGGAACTTCCGAGCCTTGCTTCATGCTCCATTCAATCGTAGGTAATTGGTCTGTTGTGCTTTGGTCAATGTCCTGACGCATCAAGACAAGGCGGACAGGCTTCTCCTTCATGGGCTGCATTGGGAATATACATATGAGAGATATCGAAATTGGAAGACTCCCAGGCATACATATATATGTCTCGTCCAGCACATCTTCTAAAATGAGCTTTGCCCAATCAGTATTCTTTCACACTAAGAGAACAAAAAATCTATACTTACCTGTTAGTCTCAGCCAACAGTTCCAATCATGGCAGGATCTCAGTTCCCCAGTTCCGATGGTTTTGCCAAGCGATTGACAGAAACAAAGGTCTGGAGTGAATTTTACCAAAGTTATAATCCGGAATACAAAATGTCCAAATTGATCTATGGAGAAGCATGTCAGTCTCTCAAACATGCCAGGACATTTCCAACTGCTAACTGGACGATTGAAATAGCAAACCGCAAAATCCGCATCATTAGTGTAGGGGCTGGATTATTTGGCATCAACTTTGCGTACTGGGTCTCTTCGATGTGCGAAAATTTCGACTTGACCATGTTTGAAAAGAGCAGTGAGATTGGAGGAGTCTGGAACCATAACAGGTACCCGGGTGTCGCCTGCGACGTCCCGTCTCACGTGTACCAGTACAGCTACGCACCCAACCCAAACTGGCCACGGTTTCTGAGCTCGTGAGTCAAGCTCCGTCGCTTTTGCGCTTCAAATAACATGCTAACTAAACACAGAGGTGAACACATTCGAAAATATCTACAAAAGTGCAGCGCCACGTTTGACCTCAACAAGTACATCAAGTTTGAGACTGAGGTTGTCAAAGCCCAGTGGCACAAAGAGGGATTCTGGCGCGTGCTGCTCCGCGAAAGGCTTCAAACAGGAGAATACCGAGAATATGAACAGGAAGCTGAGATTTTCGTCAATAACTGTGGGAGCCAGCACGTTTACCAATGGCCTAATATAGACGGACTTGATACGTTCAAAGGGAAGGTAAAGATTTCAAATAGCGTCTTTTCATCTGCAATATTGCTCTTGCTAATTTAATTCTAGTTGCTGCATACCGCAGCATGGGATAATGAGTTTCAAGAGGAGGCCTGGAAAAGCAAGAGAGTTTGTGTAATCGGCAGTGGTGCCTCTGCCGTGCAGGTAGTTCCACAGATGCAGGTGAGCTCCTCTTGCTCTCCCATGATGATGTAATACTGAAGCTTTCGTTAGCCCCATGTCCAGGAGATGACGGTATTCTCTCGCACTCCGGTATGGTTTGCCCCTGGATTGGCTGGTGAGGTATTTAGCCCTGAATGTAAGTACTATTCAAGTCCGTTTAAATATCAAGAATGGGATGCTAAAACACAACACTTGACGTAAGACTCTGCTGCGGAACAGGAGGAATTTAAAAATAATCCTGCTTCACTCCAGGCCCACGGAAAGGGAATTGAGAGGAAGCTAAACAGTCTGTTCCCAGCCTTTTATGATGGAAGTGAGCATCAGAGAAAGGCCATACAGTACTTCTATGAACAAATGAAGATCAAAATCAAGGACCCCAAGCTTCTTCAAGGTCGGTCTTCCCACATGACGTAAAAATGCCAATTTTCTAACTGGGCCCAGGTTTCACGCCCGACTTTGTCCCCGCTTGCCGACGTGTCACTCCTGGCGATCCATTCATTCATGCCATTCAAGAGCCAAACGTTGAAGTTGTCTTCAAGGGCGTGACGAGGCTTACTGAGGACGGAGTCATAGACAGTGACGGAGTGGAACGCAAATTTGACGCGGTAGTTTGCGCTACAGGCAAGTTTATAGTATATAATCTTGACCTTCTTGAAGCGCTAATATCGTCTCAGGGTACAATGTCGACCTCGTGCCCCCGTTCGAGGTGATAGGATCAAATGGTGCTCTTCTATCTGAAGTTCTCGGCGAGAGTCCCGACAGCTATCTGGCGGTCGCGTTGCCCGATTTCCCAAACTTCTTTTATGGGGGAGGTGGAGCCTACTGGCCGTCGGCAAATGGGTCTCTCATTGGGCCCATGAACACCATCGCCAAGTATGTGGTCCAAGTGATACAAAAGATGCAGGTGGAGCACAACATTATTAGTGTGCACCCGAAGCAAGAGGCTATGGCTGAATTTGTCGAGCACGCACAGACATGGATGAAAGGTGCAGCGTGGTCGTGGAACTGTCCTGCCTGGTACAAAGTGCAATCAGGACCACTTAAAGGCCGTGTAAGTCTCGTGTGGCCGGGAATAACGTTGCAGTTTATGAGGGTGCTGGACAAGGTGCGGTGGGAAGATTACGACATTGAATATGCAGCCACTGGGAAAGCCAGTGCAAATAGGTTTCTCTACCTCGGCAACGGCCTGGTGAAGGAAACATTCAACGTTGAGATGGATGATACGCCGCACGTCAATCTAGGTCAAATAGACCCTCGGTGGGCGAAGGCAGTTGGATTGAGTTGGGTGGAAGGTATGCAGCTCTGGGATCAAGATTGATTCCTTCGTACAGTTGTGTGGTCTAGTTAGTGCATCTCACTGCTTACGCAAGGGTGTTGAAGCTGACCAGTTTGCTGCTCGCATATTTTCGACCAAAGACCCATGAACACTCAGCGCTGTCAATGTCATGCCTTGCACGTATCCCAGTGGTCCTAGTATCGGCGTCTGAACCAAAACTATCAGAGCGAAACAGTATCCCACCACGCCGAGGCAGCTGTGTCGCGCATAGCCTGTCCTGCGCCCAAGAAGAGGGTTCACCCTTGGCGCCATTTCCGCCACCGGGTTATAATCACATGATGTGTGATTGGGTAACCCATCTTGCCATCAAACGACGTTAGTGGCAAAATGAATCCGCAAAAGCAAGAATCAAATAGCTTTATTGAGGGCTTCAGCTGGATGGGGGCGATTGCCTCCCAGAGTAGTATCAAGTGGAGATTTTAGGACAAGTAAATAATACGCACAGAAAATAACCATATGTTCGCGCTTTAGATTTGTTGTCGACGCGATGAAAGGAGGGCGACCTTCTTGTCAAATGAATAGACCATATCTATATCCTCAAAGGGCCCGACATAGAAGACTTCTGCCCTAAACGCAAGATTCTTTTGGCTGCTACGTCATGTCCCATCGATCCTGGGAACCGTCACGATCCCGATGCCGACGCGACCCTACACCAGCTGAGACAGGAGTAAAGCCACTGATGGCATCAATCGCTTGTCGTCTCGGGCTAGTGTTCTGATTGGCGGCGCTGTCTGGCGAAAGGGTGGGGGGATGACAGATCAGATACGCCACCACTCGCCCAGTTGCCAGTAGAATGAGGAATAATTGAAAATCGGGTGTAAGGATCATGCATAGAAGTGAACTAATATCTGAGAGGCTTCCTCTAGAACGCTAGGGTTTGCGACGGTCTCGGCGCAATAAGCAGTGGAACACAGTTGTAGCTGGCATAAACTTACTGGTTCCAAGGTTCCCTTCCGAGGTGGCGCGTAGCGATGTGCGCGGCTAGTGAAGTCGGCACGACGAGCCCGAAATACAACGGAAAATCCGAATGTGGGACGGGGAGGCGGGGAAGCGGGCAGCGAGATTGGAGTAGAGAGAAAAAATAAAGAAATACAATAAAATAAAACTTGAGAAACACCAAGCAGTTTGGATATACGTGCGTCATGTTTGGGCACAACCTTTCCACTACAGCCCGCTGGTCGAGGCTATGGTGCGTGCCATGGACCTTGCTATTCCCACGCTGGCCCCGGCATTTCAAGGCCATTCTTCCTTGACACGTCCGTTACCGTGAGCCCTATCAACGCAGTCAGATGATGGCCTGTCAAGCTCCGGGCGGCACGAATGTCTCAGAGAACCCCCAAAAATAAAAAAAAGCAATATTGCCTCCCTCTCCGATCCGCGGGCGGGGTCAGCACCATTCATAAACTTGCGTCACCGTTCCTTCATACGCGAGCATCATCACCTTCATTCATACTGGGGTGAATTGCATCAACTCGTTAGCGCAGCAAGATGCGACGCCAGAATCGTTGCTGCGATCAGTGTCGCAAGTCCAAGCGGGCTTGCGATGCGCCTTCGGTGTGGGACAGGCAGCGCTTCTATTCAAGATCTGCAACATCTGGCGCTGATGCGGCGTCTGGAAGAGTGATCTCTCGTTGGTTCCCCCCATCCCAGCGGCTACACATCTGCTGCCAGCTAACTAGTATTTGCAACGGGATGCTAACTATGCTGTGCCTAGCCGTCAGCCCTGGCGCTCTCCCCTCATCTTGCTCCAACTGCTTGCGGAGAGAGGAAAATTGCACCTTCCACTGGCTAAATAGGCGACGAAATACCCCCTCTCGCTCCCAAGGGTCCGCCACAATACAAATCCACGCACCAAACACAGCACACAGCCCGCCTCAACCGCAGCACCCACGTCTCCAGCAACAGCTTCCTATCGTCCCAGCGCAAGGGGCTGTGGCCTTCGAAACAGCTTCGGCGACCAACACACTCTGGGCGGCTCCTGGGGGGCCCGTTCAAGCTCTTGAAGGTCAAGATGTGGCTATGTACAGGGCTCTTGGAATTGACGGCGTGACAACCTTTGACCATGGCCTTGAGCACTCCATCTATCCGGCAGGCCTGGAAAGCGAAACTGGCTTTCTCGATGCCATAGTCATGAATGGTTCGCCAGAGCCTGAAATACACCTGGCAGTAGACTCGGAACCCATAGTCGACGACTTCTCGATAGCCCAGGCCCGGAACCCGGACGATATCATGAACCGATCGCCAGGGACTGCCTCTAGCTATTACCAAGGCTCGAACCGACCGTTAATAGACGAACTCCAGTGCGTCGAGGGTCTGCCTCCCGCCAGTATCTCGCCCTACTCCATGGCCTGTACCCTAGACTCCAACACCAACAAGAGTCTCATCTCGTGCAATCTCATGCGCGTATACAACGATTCATTTGAGCTAGCACTGGCCTGCTGCTTGTCCCCAGAGGTCTGTCCATATGACATTGGTGAGGCGAAACGGTATCCGGCGAGTGGCATCAGCTGGATGGCTTGCCACTACAAGACTGTAAGCCTTAGCAAACAGTATGATCCAAAGAAGCAAGACAACGGAGTCTACCATGCCGTTACAAAGCTGGATCAGGCGGCAAGGGACTGCAGATTAATTGTAGTCACCAAAGAGCAAGACAAGCTTACATCCAAGGCCCTGCTCATGACCATGATGGCATATGCCACGCAATGGGCCCAGTGTAGCAGTCGCGAAGTCGAGGTTTACCCACAAAACGTATATTCCGATACTGATGGGTTCGAAAATGAATTCGATTACTTCTTGCACAAAAGCTTGTGGAGGCAGGCGAAGCAAGCACTAGACGAATGTGCAAATATTGAGTGCTTTCGAGTCGCGTGCGCTGAGTGGATCATGGGCCTCATCCAACGGCCGATGGATAAGGAAGAGATCGACCCCCACTACGCGTTCGACGAGTCTGCCGTTGCTCCCGAGATATCCGTCGAGTCTCAAGTTCATTATATGCTCTCGGCCGAGGGACCGCCGTATTTCACCGAGCGAGCTGCTCGGAAAGTCCATGCACTCAAAGCTCGATACTGCACTCAGCACGCCAATATTCTCGATGCGACACCGGGCTACCAAAAGCCAAGTCGCATGGACAAGGATAATTTGGGCACCTTCAACCTGGTGTATTGGATGACTGTCATGCTCGACTCCATCTCTTCAGCCATGTGCGATAGGCCAATCGTGGTTTCGGACAGCGAATGCCAGCATGACCCAGAATACCTGCACCACCCGCAGCGCGAGCTATACGCCCTTGACTACCGCCCGCAGGATTTGGCATGGTGGGACGGAGTCTTTGACCAAGGTCATGATTTTGGTGGCAGGCTGCGGTGGCCATGTTCGCAAGAGACTGCCATCAAAGCCATTGTCGCTGCGACACCCATCAAAGTTGTCATATTTAGGCAAGCTTCCTATCTGCAGAGCATGTTGCGAAAAAACTGCAGCGGAGAGCCCATTGAGAGGATCATCTCCAACACCATAGCTCTATGCCGGCATTGGAACATGACATACAGTGCCTTCGTCAAAACCTTTTTGGAGCACTACACTGAGACTCCCGTCCAGCTTCAGATGTGGTTCATCCACGTCGTGTCTTATTTCTACTTTGGGACACTGCTTGCCGTCGACTTGATCGAAGAGGTTGACCAGAAGGGACTAGGCTTGGAGAACTTCAGACTAGCCCGACGAAATGTCAGCCTTGTCGGTCGTCTGCGGTCCGAGTGCCTCGCATCTCTCTCGGATCTCGCGCGGGTATCGACAATGACTAGCACATACAATCTCCACTTTGCAATCACCAAGCAGACCATTTTGCCCGAGCCCTGGACAGGCATGCTCATCCGAGCCTTTGCCAAGGCAGCCGTCATGCAGCTCAACCAGATACAGACCGCCGCTCAGCACGACCCCATGTCGCTGGGAGGTTCACAGGTGCTGAAGCTAATCATGCAGTGCGAAAGTTGCATCAAGGCCTTGTACTACTTGGGGAAGAAATCAGATGTCGCGCGAGCGGTTCGGGGAGTTCTGTACGCCGCGCTCAGCCCATATCTGATGCAGAATTATCAGCTCGATTGGATATGAAATGCGGGAGAGCCAGAGACTAGCATTTTGGCAGTTAAGACATTGGGCGGTGTGATTGAAATTGAGTGGGGGAAGATGCCATAGACTCTTTTCCATCTCCAAATCGCATGTACGTTATGTCCCCTCAATGATTGTTAGTTTGAGGTCTTAAAACATGAAGCCCTGCAATGAGATGACGTATTCCTATTTCTACTAACATTAATAAATGTATTTACTTAAGAAATGGTGTCTTGGGTTTCTTTTGTGCCTAAGCTTTTGGAACTCATGATCGTTTCACTGGGCTGAATATTACGGAGTGACCACAGTGGAAAACCCTCAGTTACAATCATACATGGGCTGGGTTGTGCAGAACAGAACACCGGAGGCAGGCTCAATAGTCTTGGCTTTATTGATCCACAAGTGCATGTGTATTCCTTTTGGCATAGTCCGGTGCCACATTTTAAAGGAAATGTTTTCCTGGTTTGTCCAGCTTACACGGTGAATGTTGATGCGTTACCAAACCTTGGATGAAGAACCAAAATACAAGCCTTTAATTCAAAACACACCGACGTGCCAATTTCGGGAAGAAACAGCGTGATCACACCTGCAAGCGCGCATGTTTGTTGACTTGCTACTCCCAGGCAGAACTTGCTCTGATATGAAAGAGTATAGTGAAAAGGCGGGTTGCAACGTAAGGACCACCAAATCAAATGCTTGATCAAATCTCGGTAAATCCTGAATTTAACATTTGTGGTTAGCTCATGTGTGCAGTTTAGTGCCGGCAGCGATCGTCCAGCTAGCTACATCATTCGGATCACAAAATTCGCGGCGATGTTGTAATGGCCTGTGGTGGGGCTCTTTTCCATAATTTGCTGTCCAAAGGGTATGGAACGATGCCTTCGGGTTTTTTTTCCTCGGGTGATTACCATGGAATTGTAATTGGATGAGCGAGATTCGATGTAATATGTTTGCAATTATGTACACCATGAGCTCTATAAATACGATGAGGTAGGGTTGGAAGCCAACTCGAACCAGACCAGTCGATATTGTTTCCTCCGGAGCTATTTGCAATAATTGGCATCGACGCGTTTTATTCAACATCACAAGCTTGTGACTAACTCATCATGCTTGAGCTACAAGTATAGATTCAATCCAGCCCACTGAATACTTGCTGGAATAGTTCTGGAGAGGTAGAACTGGTAGCTACGTCCAAGCCCGCTTCCCTGCAGTTGATCCAGTACACTTGCCATATGCTCCATAGTCCCTTGTATTATGTATTGTCTATTGTTTCAACATTGTGGCCCGTGGATTGCGAAGCAATGGCTGCTGACTTTTTATTCAAAAGAAGCACCTAGTAAGTTTCGCTTCGAACAATCGAGATCTGTCTGGCAAGGTCGGGGGACATATTGGAGTCTGTTTGACGAAAGGGCATGGCCAATTGCGGCCAGGTAGTTTGCGGGCTCAGAGGTGGTGGATTGGTTCTGGGATAAAGGCTTCTTTAGTTTAGCACACACCCTGGAGTAACTAGCACCCTCAGCTGTGGCTGGAATCGATTAGTCAGCCTGTGACATCCAATATCGCAGCCCACATACAAATTGCTATGTAATCCGTACACACCCAGTCCTGCGCCCACAACCTTGACCTAAGCGTGCAGGAGGCTCTTGGATGTAGGTTGAAGCTATCACTGGACTGAGCAATTGACTTTGAAGCTGACTTTGAAGCCGACTCGGGCCCGACTGTTGAAGAAGGCTCCTAAAAGCCCGACCCGGCAGCCGACTTTCAAGCTGACCGACCCGGGCCTTGACTTTGACCTAGGTTGTTAATAGGCCCGGTTGATTGAGCTAACCTACCTAACCTAGCCCTTGCAATAGCTACTAAAACCACTATTTGACTAACCTAGCCCTTACAATAGGCCCGGTTAGGTAATTTGGCCTAGCCTGGTTGACCTAGCTGTATAACTAACCTAGCTGTGTGACTAACCCGGTCTTGACGGCAAATCGGGTCCTATTTAATCCGGGCAATGAGAGCAATTTTAACAAGGGATGTATTGGTTTGACTAATTGACTGATTGATTAGTCATACAGTTGGTCACGTGATAGGTCATATGACTCGATATTAGATCCCTATTATATTCATTCCTAGCTTTCTAGCTTCTTTATTCTTTAAATATTATAAAAATTAATTAGATTTAGTAGAAAAGTCGACAAATATTGACAAGAAAAAGTCTTAGTTTAGTACGGATTGCCGGTGTCGGGGGTAAAACCTCGTCCAGCCACTACCAGCCACAATTTGGGGTGCTAGTTACTCCAGGGTGTGTGCTAAATTAAACGAGCCTACAGATACCAGCCCAGACAACTGCGGCGTCAGGGGCGACTTTGATGGCATTGTCGATGACGCCTTTCACGGAGTTGACAATGTCTAGCCACTGCCCGACCGTTCCCTTGATCTTGACTTCTTTCTTAGTTCGTTCCACTCCGGCATTGACTAGTTGAATCATCTCGGCCGGTGTCGCCCTCTGGTCGCTCGTAGCCCTATTCGAATCATGGTGGGCTTTGGGAATATCTACAAAGAGAATCTTCTCGTAGGCCTTGGCAACGGTAGGTTCTTTCTGTTTCACGCCTTCGTACGCTTTGTTCCAAACTCGTGTCTGTAATGCTGACAACTCAGACTCAGGCGTGGGTGGCGGATCGGATGCGGCAGGGGGAGGAAGATGTAAGGATCCGCACCTCCTTTTACATCAATTAGCCCGTCAGGCCAAAAGATAAGTCAATAATCACAATGCTTGCGATTACCGGTGCGAATAACAGCTACTATGAAGGCTCTGTTATCCCGATTTCGTACGGGCCATAACAGAAGAAGCACCACTTGAGTCGATGTGGCCTTGGATCCGGAAACGGGCGTCTTCGGTCGCTTCAATACCTTGACCTTGAATTTACCAGGGCCGGATCGGAGTTTATCACATACAAATGGCATCGGAAGGGCTGGCATGAAATGGGGTTGGCATAAAGTTCAACGATGAGGTCTGCGTGGGTTGTTGATCTTGGGGCAGTAAAGCGGGGCCAACTTTTTGTACCAATTTACCGAGTTCACTTATCGGCCGAGCTCGATACAAGTCGCCAGCCATCCGCCGAGAAGATAAACGACCCTATTGGGTGCCTTATTACTTTGTGCCCAATCAACCCGCATAGCGAGTCTCGATATGTAGGTGCTTATCAGTCTATGTAGTAACAGTTATCGTAATAACTAGAGCCAATTACTAGAGAGTTAAGCTACAGAATTTGCGGGGTTTACCTGCGTGAGTGGGGCAGGAATTTTGTACCAATCTACCTAGCGCACGGCTGTAAACTTCACCCGTATCAAATTTTTTCCCACGCCGCTTCATCACATCACGTTACAACAAAGACCTCGCGCAGTTTGAAAAACACGCAATCGCGACACTTTTCACCGTTTTCCGTATATTCGCCGTCCGTCATCATGCCCATCTCCAAGAAAGACAGAGTACGTCTAGTTGATCAAGTCCCTCTCTCTCGCCTCTGCTTATCCGTGTCTCCCGCAGCGCAACAAGGAGCAGAAGAAGGCCGATGCTGCCGGTACTCGTGCTCCCGTGAAGCCCAACGGTCTCCCTGTCAAGCCTCCCAAGCCCACTTCCATCGTGAGTATTGACCTGTTGCGCGCTGCTCATGGACTACGTGACTGAGTGATTCGACGCAGTGCCAGAACTGTCGCAAGGAGATTGTCAACACGAACAAGATTCAGCTGGAAGTCCACGCGAGCACTCACAACGAGAAGCTCTGGCCCAAGGAGAAGTGCTGGCCCAACGATTTCCAATAGAGTCGCTGTCAGTTGATCGGGGATCGGGGATGAGATAAGATGCAGGATGACACAATAGCAGGAGTCCAATGAGTGGTTCACTCAGTCCCAAGGCTCTAGATTTACGCATATACCCTGGTATGAGCATGCATGATGAGCAATAATTCAACTACCACACACAAGTACCTTCTGTTGATAATGAATAAACAAGGCCATCAAAAGAGGAGAAATATCTAAAAACACATACCCACCATGTGAGGTAATAACTACCGTTGGATATTCGACTGGAAAATGCTAAATACACCTATGGAGCGACTCCTTATGTAGGCACCTCATCTCTTTAAGTAATGGTCTGCAGAAATCTATGCTACCTGTTTGCTTAACTCTGCACTCCTCTCGACTACCCCCGCAACAACTAAGACCCAACATGTCCCAACCAAGCCTCTAAATCAGCCACCAGTCGATCTCCAACATCATCATCAACAACAGAATCTTGCCAAGTGACACCGATACACAAATCGCCGCCTTTCGCAGCAATAGGGGAGAGGGTGAAAAGTGCCGCCGTGACACTGGCGCTAAGAGCGAATTCTGCCCTTTGGATCGACCAGCCCTCTGTCGTCTCACCCTTGATCTTTGTAGCAGAATTACCCCCGTCGATGACGCCCAGATTTTTTATAGCCCAGGAAGAACCTCGTGGCTTTTTCACTTGATCTCCCATGACATACGCTTTCCAGTCCTTTACCCGATTCATCAGACCGAGCATGTCATTCTTCATCCCCAAGTCCAACTTGTCTTGAATTTCTCCGCGCACGACGGTCAACGTCCGCCAAATCTCGTCCCTGAGAGCCACACGAATCTCCGAGTCTGCGGAAGGGTTCAAACTTTGTCTACCCAAACCTCTGATTCTCGATACCAGAGCCTTATCAAACTTATGCTATAATTCGCAATTGTCTTGGTAGGCTCTAGCGTGGGATACGCTGGTGGGTTTGGTGCCATAAACCGCCGCAAGTTGAGAGCTGTTTCGCCTATCATGGCAGCTACTTGCTTCTCCGGCAGTTGTGGAGCAAGAGATACGAAAGTAATTCCGTGCAAAAGTCCTGTCAGGGTAGTGCTGTGTGCCCGGCAAGCAGATAAGACTTTTTGGAGAGTGGCGTTGTCGATGTTCAGTCTCCTTAACTGTGTCTTGCATGCAGATTGAAGTGGTTATGATGAAATAGAAGAAAGGAGCACACTATTTTAGTTTTCGGGCGCATTTCAGAATGCCAAAATTTAATCATCTTGGAGGCCATCTCGAACGGCCGTGTTATTGGCTTATTAGGTTCTATGTCCTGATATATAGGACCATGACAGCCAACAGGAATGAATGAGCATTTAGCGAAAATAATGTGTCGATCAAGTCGCCACTGTGACTGTTGGCTGGGGCATTCAAGAGCGGCGTGTTGCAGTACGACTTCGGCAAAACGATACAAGATCAGAACTTCCGACAAACAGCGTTCTTGAATCGGCCGCCGACAGTCTTGCTGACGGCGGTGAGCGGGCTTAAAACCTAGTACCAGAGGAAACGGCGTCAGCTTGAAGAAGTTGTCAATCTCATTCTCGAGAAGGAAGAGGACCTGCGGGATGAACTTAGTCGGCCAGACGCAAGTAGTGACAGACTATATCGAAGCGATTTCGTCCATCCTCCAGACAAGAAAGATAGTTGCGTGGAAATCTGTGGCGTCGATTCATTGAACTTGACACAACGATTTGAACGGACGAAATAACCGCAGAGTCCAGTGGTTCACCACGGCCTAATTGCTTCGGCGAATCAGTTGATGAAGAACGCTGTGATTCGCGATAAACTTGCGGCGGAAATGGAACGAGATTGCCAATGATCCCAATTTAGTCAAGTATCTGCGGAAACGATCCCAAGCCATGGCAAGATTCAAGAAGCAAGGTTATCCATCCTATACAGCTGCAAAAAAGGCTGGCGTTGTTAAGCGGTATGAGAAATATCGGAAGAGAGTTGAGACCTTGAGGAAGACGCTATCGGCAAAACGTCTTCTAAATGAGACCTGGACAAAGCCTTAATCTCATTGAAGACATCCCCGAAATTATCAATAAAGTGGGTTGGTATGGTGACATACAACTTGACAAATATCCTATTTCTTCGCATGAAAGGGAATGAAAAGTCATACTGTAAAGGCCATTTCTTCTTGGACGCTAGGCAAGCGATAGCCTCGACTGTGCTAGCCGGAACCGTCAGGCTAAGCACCGCCAGGAGTTCGATGGTCACTTTAGGTCCAATTCTATATTGGATAGCAACTTCTAGGTTTCCAAAGACCTGGGCGCCACCCATCACCCAACAACTCGGTATCATTCCGTCTCCAAGCTGGCGGCGTTTCTGTGGATGTGAGTTGCCGGCAATTGACATATAATGAAGACCCGGAGTAACATACTTCCGGATTCTGGAGAGGTATCTCCTAATCTTTTCTTCGGTACTTGGGACATGACTATCGACGTCGCCAACTCTTCTTCGTCGGCAAATGACTGCTGGGTAACTTCCTTCGTGAGGGGCAGTTTGGAAGCTGGCTCTTGTTGGCTTACCGAGGCATCGGTCTCGGGCTCGGGTGTGTTTGGGGCGGTTGAACTCATTGTCGCTAAGTGATTAAAGGCAGGGAGCTTCGAATGTAGGTTTCGAAAGGAGGTCTCTGGAGTCGACAATCAGAGACACTTGAAATGGTATGACGACTTCGTTGACTTTAAGTATGCTTGCTCACCCGGAATTGGCATAGCGACAAAACCTCGGACAGATGATCGCACGCCATTGACTATACAAGGCGACGGTGAGTGGGCGATGTATTTCAGCAGACCCTACAGATATAGAAGGAGGAGGAACCTGGTGGATTTTCCCACATTCCTTTCATCTTTCCTCCCATGCTAGCCACCTAGGAAGGCCCAAATGAACTTTCTAGAATAAGATAGATAGGCAGACTGCCCTTGACGCGAGCAGGCGTCGTCTGTAGCGGCATAACATGGCTCGACATGCATGAATCCATCGAGATAAGCTGTGGTTTCATAGCTTCAGTATGCTCACTTACAGGAGTCAGATTTCGGAAAGGAGTCGTCGATCCTAGTCCAGAGACATCCGCCTTCTCAAGGCAATTTAAGTGCCTCAGCAAGGCTCAGCTCAAAATAGCCAAGATAGAAACCCTCCCAGCTTCTCAATTACACGCAAACTGCTTAAGCGTGCTATCTATTCCTTTGTTTTGGGTTAAGAAGAGGAGTGGAAATGACTCCGTGGACAGGCGACAAAGACCTCATGGTCTAGAGCATCGGGCGATCATGAGAGGGTTAGTTGTAGGGCTGCCAATGAATCAATTCCTTTAGTGACCTTGAGCTTTTGCTTTTAATGCGCATAAGCATGCGTGAAGGATCAATGGATTCTGGCACTTAAGTGACGAAACTCTCTAGCTCTGCCTTCCGTGCCGAACTCGATCCTTCCACAAATAACCCTTGTCGGGATATGCAAGTCTCCGCCTTACCCAATCGGCTAAAATCGCTTGACAGGTAGCATTCATGCGAATTGCCACTTACGCGTCATAAATGTTGAAGTGCTACCCTAACCTGTTTCGG
This sequence comes from Calonectria leucothoes, assembly GCA_002179835.1. NCBI lineage: Eukaryota > Fungi > Ascomycota > Sordariomycetes > Hypocreales > Nectriaceae > Calonectria > Calonectria leucothoes. The sequence goes on from NAJI01000075.1 coordinate 111,411, forward strand.
CGATGAGATCCTTCTCGTACTCGAGGCAGCTATATTAGCTCAGATGGCTCGACTTGGGGCTAGACCACTAGCTGAAACCTCATAGAGTACTCGGGCATCTTTTTCATCCTTGAGTCTCCTAGATTCTCGTGCTGTGACCTCCCCTCGCTTTCTTCAGTTACACATGGGCACCTATGAAGGTTTTTTCTTTATTTTCTGTTACTTAATATCATTTATGAGTTAGCCCTATTTGATATTACTGTTGTTAGTAGGCAAGGTAGAACCCAGAAAGGACGGTTGCTAGAAATGACTGATTGCTAGGCCTTAATTGTCATGGGAATAGATATATATTGAGCCTGGAATTGGGAAATCCATGGCCCGAAATAAGGCATAGGACCCAGATTAGGGTCCCTTACAGGGGTTTGCGATTCCAAAAGTGGGCCCATTTAGGCAGCTCAGCCTCAGCTCACCCGAGCTCAGCCCAAGCTCCGAGGCCCTCAGCCCAAGCTCCAGGAGCCTCAGCCCGAGCTCAGCGGCAGCTCAGCTTAGAGCGGCGGGAGCTCAGTTCTGGAAACGGAAATGGATTTTGGTACGCTTGAGTTTCGTCTCCGAGTATTTTGGTATTCAAAGGTGAAACGGCCATCTGCACCGCTGCCAGAGAGGATGAACTGGATATCTTCGAAATGCTCATGGCACGTGGCGCTTCTTTAGACATATCGATGGTGGATATCACACCACTGGCGATAGCTGCTGCCGGTGGGTTTCCCGGAATGGTACAGCGCATCTTAGAGGCTGGTGCGGATGCGAACGAGCTTTCGGCAAATCCCGGCGTTCGTGAAATAAGAATACTGCACAATGACAGTGACCCCACCACGCCATTTTTCTGGGCCCTGGAAGCGCTCTATGAGGAGCGCTCCTCTCATCCCAATGACGATCCAGCTATCTTTGAAATGTCATGCGAAGTTATGGAGAGTATCCTTTTGCTACTCATCGCTAGCGGGGATGAAGTGAAATATCCAGAAAGTGTTTTATTAGAGACATGTCCCTATTTGAGTGGATCGTTTGTGGAAAAGATGATTGAAGCCATCGATAATGTATCAGATCTGCCAGTTTGGATTGATGGACCCCTTATGGACGCAGCAACACAATGTCGACAGACACACACTGTACGGCTATTACTCGACAGGGGCGCTGGGGTTGGGCATGCGCTTAACACTGCATTCCGTCATGAATACCGCCATATTATCGAAATCCTTCTGAAATCTGGAGCTCAGCTCGAAGACAATAGAGAACTTCTCGCTCATGTTATCAATGCTAAGATGTTCGATTTAGCAGTCGATCTTATCCAGAATGGTGCCGTCCACCTCGATTGGCCGCTTGAGAGAGAGTACGAGGTACTGATAACACCACTAGAGGCAGCAGTGTTCCATCAGAAACATGATTTGGTCAAATTGCTGCTTGATCGCGGTGCTAATGTCAACGGGGCATACCCAGGAAATGAATCAGAGGGCACGGCATTGCAGATTGCAGTTTGCGGTGGAGACTTCAACATGGTAAAGCTACTTATGGAGAACGGTGCCGATATCAATGCTTCTCCGCTCCCAGGGAATGCTTGGTATCCACACGGACCACTTCAACTCGCCGCCATGTTTAGACGTCTTGACATAGCTCACCTGCTACTGGAAAACGACAAAGAACAAGAGACAATCAAGTCTAGGTGCGATGAAGCTGCCGAACTTGCAGACGAAAGAGGGCATGCTGTTCTCGCTCGCATTCTTCGCCAGTATAATCCTCATGGGCTTGGGCAAAAGTAATCTTGTCAATTGGGGTTTAATTCGTCTGCCAAGCCGTGTTCGCTATGACGAAGCCTACACTAAAGAATGCGGTTAAAACTAAGAATGCCCTTATTTATTGATATCTTCACCGTTACCAAAAGAAAAACCCACCTAATTAAGTGATACAACATGTGGATAATTACAGCTACGAGCTCTTCTTCCAACAGCATTCAGCCGAGACTTTTGATGGTAACCATCAGTATTTGCTATCTCGCGTTGGAGCTAAACCATATCCGGTTCAGACCTTGCACACTAAGACCAAGAGGGAAAGGGCCGTGCCAATGCCTCGGTGCGATTGATCTTATTTGTGGGTCAAGCAGGATTGAGTGTCAACTCCTTTTTTTTGACACCACGCCGCGCCGAAGCCACCCGCCATTATTTCTCACATCCTCTGTCAGACCAGACTCGCCAACAGCCACAATGGATTGGCTCGGTCAAGCAAAGATTGAATTCGCCCACGCGCCGCAGCCCCGCGTCTTGAAGGACAAGAACGGGGAAAAGACGGATCTTCTCAAGATCGTCGAAGGCGCCACACCGCCCTGCAGCCTCAACCCGCTGCTCTTCAACGGCCACGTGCAAACGCTGTGGTCGGGAACCAAGCCAACCGGCCCCAAGATCTACTACAAGCGCAGGATTTTCGAGTCGGACCATGAGACGTTTGTCGGCACATTCACCGTAGATTTTGTGGTTGACCCCTACGAGGGCGAAGATGCCACCTTGTACCGCCGCACCACGTACTATTCCGAGCCAGAGCTTGCCGAGATGGGCGCTCAGGATGAGAAGCCCATGGTGATTATCATGCACGGCCTGGCGGGTGGCTCTCACGAAGTCTACCTGCGCCATGCAATTGCCCCCATGGTCAAATCAGGATGGGAGGCATGCGTCATCAATGCACGTGGCTGTGCCAAAAGCAATCTGACCAGCCACTTCATGTACAATGGCCGAGCAACATGGGATCTTCGCCAGGTAAATCTGTCTTAATTAGCGAGAGCTTGGCACCAGTAACTGACCTTGCACAGCTTGTAAAATGGCTCAAGGTCAAGTATCCCAACAGAGCCCTCTACGGCCTTGGCTTCTCCCTGGGTGGAAACATGCTCACCAACGTATGTGGCAATCCCCAAAGCATATTGCGTATAAATCTAACGGGTTCCGGGTAGTATTGTGGTGAAGAAGGCGACAGCTGTCTCCTCAGCGGCGCCGTCGTCTGTTCAAACCCTTTCAACCTTGAACTGTCCAATGCTATTCTTGGGAGAACATATCTTGGAAATAGCGTGTATCTTCGTATTGTCACTGGTCAGTTTGATGTGAGCGTATCTTGTTATGCGAACGTGAAGAATTAACCATCTAGTAGAAGCACTCAAGGCAACCATTCATACCCACAGGGAGGTTCTTGAGAAGTATGATGTGATTGACATTGACGCCATCATGAAAGTCACCGAAGTGTCTGAATTTGACAGATTGGTCGAGTGAGTCGTCAAACATTTGCATCTTTGAGAACAAAAACTCACTCTTCAGGTGTCCGGTTTGGGGATATCCTACAGAGTCGGCCTACTATCGCGACGCCTCATCGTCTGACTCAGTTCTGGCCATCTCCATTCCATTCTTGGCCATCCATGCTACTGATGACCCGGTAAGCACGACAGTTTCTATTACCAACATGAGAACGCAATGCTAACAACGTGGCCAGGTCGCACCCAGAGACGCATTGCCCTGGGGAGAAATTCGACAAAACCCCAACACTGTCCTTGTCACCACATCACTTGGCGGCCACTTGTCCTGGTACGAGAACGGTGGCGGTCGTTGGTTTACCAAGCCTGTACGTTAAAACCTAAAGATTCGCTTGCACACTAAACTAACTTGATAGATCGCCAACTTCCTCAACCATCTCGCCTTCCAGGTCGATCCTGCTTCCTTGACACCCGTTTCCCCGCACGTGGACTCGGAGAGAAAGAATATGCACTTCAAGGCTATGCAACGCAAAATGCCAATTGAGCAGTACTAATAAGCCGGGGAAATGGGGACCTAATCGACTGTAAAACCAATTAGACGACCTTTTTGTTGGATGGTTCAAGGATATGCACTTTTTAAAATAGTAGACGGTTGGAAATCTAGAAAGGATATTTATTTTAGACTACTACTCAAGATTTACTCTTTGATTGTGACAGTTTGGCAGAAGAGAACAGTTTGCTCCAGCGACAAGGAGAATGTGACGGATAAACCCAATTGCGATCGATTTGCTCCATCATAGGTACAATAGACAAATAGGTTGCTTAGGTGACTGGATGTCTGTATACAATTAGTTTGTGAAATGGGAAGTAGCCGCTGGCATCTTTCTAGTAGAACAGTTCAATCGCATCAAAGATCTAGAAATCAGTCAACAATCAAAATTCGCTAGTAAATGGAGTGGGTGTAAACATACCACGTTGGGACTCAGGTAATCATCTCCACTGCTCCCCGAGATGACATTGATTGTAATCGTGTTGGTGCCGCTAACCAGATTGCCGCTTGGAATGGTGCAGTCATATACATCTCCCCAGCCCCTGTACGCGCCTCTAGTCACACCCCGACTGTCAATAGAGGTCGGTGCCGATGGCGCGGAGCAGGTGTAGCTGTTGACAGTAGCCTGTGGTCTTCCGCCGGCAAAGGACAGCGTGGTGGCGATGCGCAGTGTGGCGCTTGAGCTGATGGCCGAGGAGAGAGTAAAGGTAATCTTCTGGCCGTTGTTGACGTCCTTGAAAATGGCCATCGGCCAGCTCGAGGCCGAAGTCGAAGCCACCGTGCCGGGGCTCCAGCTCGACATGCGGCTGTCGGAGGGATGCATGCGCAGCTGATTGGCCGCGTTGAGGAAGCCAGTCGGCTGGCCGTCGTAGTCGCCCATCTTGAAAACGGTCGTGTGGCTGCCAGTGAGAATCGTGTTGGTGGCAGCAATGTTGGCCGTCGTGGTGGAGCCGGCAGACACGGTGACGGTCGAAGTGGCAGCCAGGAACTCGTCTTGGTACAGCTTCATGGTGTATGTGCCCGCTACGAGCGCTGGGCTGGTGAACGCTCCCGACGAGGAGGCATACGCCCAGCTTTGGTAGTTGCTGTTGTACCAGTGCACCACGATGGGGAAGCTGGAAGACACACCGGAAGCGGTGCCCTTGACGTAGCCGCGGCCCGAAGCACCGACATAGCCAGTTAAGCCCAGGTTGTCAAAGAAGGACACATCAAAGCTGGATGCCGAGGGGATGCCACTGCGGCTGAAGCTGAAAACGTAAGGACCGTGGAATCCCTGGCGATAGCTCTCGGTCTGCACATGTCCCGAGTTCATGTAGTAAGTGGTACTCTGATAGCTACCGCCCCAGTTGAGATTGATGTCCCTGAAGAAAGGCCCTCCGCTGCTCTTTTCCGTAGCTTGGTTGTTGGGGCGCAGCCAGCAAGCGTGAACAGAAGCACCTGAATTGGTGGCGCAGTAGACGCTGTCGTCGATGAAGCGTTCCGAGGAATAGAACTTGCTGCGCGTCTGCGAGCTGACAGTGAAGACATCGGAACCCTCAATGGCCGTGCCGCTGCTGGTGTCTGAGACCGTGGCGTACGGGTATGAGCTCGTGAGACCTGTCAGGCGGAAAATGTAGCGGAGTTCGCCAACAGTGGGCTCAGACACGGTGTATGTGCCCATGTAGATGGTGTTGGCTCCATCTTCAAAGACCATGTAGTGTGTCAAGTCAAACGAGTCGTTGTCAGCAACACACTTGACAATGACATAATTGCCTAGCGAGTGAGTCTGGTTAGCTCATGCAAATTGCACACGATGGGTGGCTGATGCTGACCTGACGTCGTGTACGACACGGTTGCAGAGCCTAGACCTGAGCCGATGTGGCTGTAGGTGCTTGAGTACTGGTACTCGGTTCCGTAGAACTTCATCGACGTAATGTCGCATGTCGAGCGGCTGATGACCACGACAAAGCCATAAGAGCTCTCGGTGTTGACCGTGTAGGATGAGCTGGCTGTCGTGACGGTGATGCCAAGCACCTTGGCAGTAAATGCCAAGAGCAATGTGAGAAAAGCCAAAATCATCTCGACTATCCGTATCGTGAATTGGATACGCGTAGAATTTCTTGGCTCGAGGGGGGCAGACGGTCAGCTATATGGCATCTTTGTTGTTTACCGCCTCTTTGGTGAAGCCGCCGCGTAATCACATTCGTCTAATTCCATCACCAAATGAGCAAAAACAGGGCATTTAGACGCGGTAGCATGTATGTCGGAACAAAATTATCCAGCAACTCATGACGATTGCCGCCGTCGCATCGCACGATGGTTGGCGGTGCTGGGTGCCCAGCTCGGCCCACATCAACCCGATGTCGAATTTGCCCCAGGAACGTGGTTGCATAAAGGAATATAGCATTTCGGTACTGTCACATTCGGACTTGGGGTAATGTACATCGCAGACGCGGCACTTACGCTTCCGAGCTAATCTAGTATGTCGAGTCCATTCCCGGCCAAATTCTGCCCCACCAATGAAACACATCAGCTCTTCAATGCAGAGGTAGGTCAAAAAATGTTGAGGAGTGCGTAAGTAAGAATTGGAAACCGAGTACATTGTACACAACATTTGCAATGCCTTTCATCAGTTTCGTGCGTCATCTTCACTGACTCAGTCCTAGCAGCAGTGTTTACGAAGGAGCATTTCAGTTGTTGACAAGGGTAATTAGTCTGTCAAGGCCAACTGTAATTAATTTCAAAATTAGTCTTGGCTTGTTATTTCTAACCCTATTACGGATATGACATCTTGACTCTGTTTGGTTTCTGTAGAACATGACGCTCCATACTGCGATTGGCAGTCGTACCACGTTTGGTCCAATTACCCTCCAAGCCAATCTCCACCAATCTCGCAACTTGTATCGATAGATTCTGCACGCGCTATGAATGAGGAAAATACTCACATGCCCGCAGGCGCGTCATCCCAGGTCTGTTCCCAAATTAGTCCCAATGCGATTCTAGGAACGGGAACAAAAAACATTTGAATGGTGCTACGTTTGTTCATATGAAGTCTTGATCGGCAAAGTTGAGAATAATTCAAATTCTCTCTGTTCCGGGCCCATACTATAAGGTTCAAATGACAGGAAAAGTCTGACAAGGAATTTAGTTTCAAGATCAAATCCCTCGACTGAGCAAGAAATTCTACGAGATAGTTAACATGGCGAAATGAGTAATTTGGTATTCAGCACCAAAAGATATTCAAAAATAACGCCGCTCTATTCATTCAATCCATGGAAAAACTCATTGACAATGCTTCATGCGTCAACGTTGCAGGGGCCTTCGGCTGGGCCCCGTAGTCACCAGATTGATGGGCCAACATCGTATATTGTTTAGCATGGTATTTTGGGACCAAATACTATTTTGCTCATCGTTTTCTTGCGTCAACTGTCAAGATTTCTAGCCTAGTTATCGGGCCGATGTGATAGAGATCGGCTGGAGCATTGCCACAATCTGGCGGTTGTCTTGACAAGCCCAGTGTTGTGCTCAGGCTAGGCAGTTGTGATTTTGATGGAGCGTGAGGGGTTATAAAAGTCTTTGCTTGATTGAGTACTGCCCAAATTCGTTAAAGTTTCCGTATTCATTTTCAGCCGACTTTCTCTTAGCCACCGCCTTTCACCGGTAATTCTCAGCGACTTTTGGTCAAGATCCTTAACGTTCATATAGTTCCAAAGTTGCCTTTTGGGACGGTCGCTAAATGATTATTTTGATTTTCTAACGGAGAACAGCGTCTCGAGAATCGATAGTATCTCACGAGCCCGGGGTCCTCATCTGAGACTCATTTCTAGACGCAACAGGAAACATGAGAGAGGAACTTTTGGATCCTTTCTCAAGGTGGTGATCAAAATTAAACAATCGGAGCTGTTCTCCATGGAGGATCTTCTCCGCTGCCCCTGGTTGGATGCGCGGGGTGGTGATTTGTTCCACAAAGCAGGGCTGGCAAGTTCCATTCGGCGAGGACTCTCAGGGATAACATGTATCGTATTGATCACATTTATTGACCATACTTTTTTTTTGAGTATATGTATAATAAGTTATAACACCAATTCGTTTTCTTAGATCTCCGCATGGAGATGAATTCCGCCAACGGGGCTCATGGTAACCCAAGGCGATTTACGAGATGCCAAGACTGGATTCCTCCGACAGAATTGCCCGGGCGCTGCGACCCTGCATTTCGGTTTTCACACATGACATGCTTTCAAGTCATTCAATTCGTTGCCACTTGTGTATTTTTTTCTTTTTCTTTTTAAAGGTACCTGACGCTTCTCATGAGCCTCCCCTTGCTTATCACCGGAATAAATATTTACAAGAGAATTGAGGAGACACCCCGGCAACGTCGGACTAACCCTAACGGGCACTTCGGGGTGAAAGCTCCGATCGTCGTCTCACGGCCAAGCCTGAAGGAATGGATCTTCCACCAACCCACGGTTGCATTTCCCCTCAGTTAGGCGCTGACCCGACCTGGGTCCAAGCCCGGGCCTTTCTCCGCTCGCGTCCCCTGAAGAATGAATCATCTTTACCACGATCACCATTTTATCCGAATGATCCCTAATTTTAACAAGTCGTCGTGTCGCCGAGCCCAAGATCGACAGCAGCCAGCAACAGCTCCATGAAGCCGGCGCTGGTTGCCTTGAGGTTGGCGTTGTACTGAGACACGGTCGGGTAGAATGGGCAAGAAGCGGCGCTGTTGCCGAAACCAAACTCCACCGTGTAGGCGTGAACAAGGTTCGTGCTGGGGTCAGCAAAGTGCCGCGAGTACGCGTAATCGTCGCTGGCGCCAGAAGTAGGGTACAGGGCTGCGGCCTGCATGGCCGTGTAGGAGCTGCCCCCGCCGCCCGAGGTCATGGCCGACGACATGCGCTGGGCTGCGGCCAGGTTGATGTCGAGCTCCGCCTTGGGCGTGTATTCGCCGTATCCCCGCCCAGAGCCCGGCGTGTCGGAGAGGATGCCGCGGACGCTGTTGTATGTGCTGTTGAGGAAGTTCATGTACGAGTACTGCGACTGGTTCTCGTCGCTGCCCCAGCTGTACAGCACATCGCCCGCGTACGAGTGCAGGTCGACGAACCAGCGCACCTTGGAGTAGGTGTCGAAGATCCACTTAATATTCTTCGTCTCGGGCTCCGAGAAAACGCTGACTCCATGGTACGTTTCGGAGCTGGGCGTGGTCGAGGCGACGGTTGACTGGACGCTCGATGCAAACAGGTTCTTGAAGTCCCAGACAAAGTCAAAGTTGCGATTCAGGTCCACTCCGTAGGATCCGCCCGAGTTGGGCCTGCGGTTCTTTCGCCAACAGCTATTGGTCGACTGGTCATACGCCACGCCGTCTGGGTTACTCAGCGGGATGAAGACAATTCCAGCCGACAGGGCCGTCTTGACTTGTGCGTTGGTGTAGCTCTTGGACCCGTACGTCAGGCCAACGTTGTTCTTGTTGGCGTACAGAAGGTCAGAGATGAAGTAAAGGACGCTGTCCATGGATCCGCGCTCTCGGGCGTGAATGTTTCCGTTGAAGAAGACGCGATAGGCATCGGTGCAGCTGCCCCCGCTGCCTCCAACCTTGGCTCCGAGGACGGTAGCCCCCTCGTACGTCGTGTACGGAGTCGTGAATGTCTCGACGCCGTAAGTGTTGGCGAGGCCTTGCAGACCACTCTTGATCTCCGCCACATTCAACAGCGTGCTAAAGGAGGTGGACTGTGTTCCCAGTCCTCGGGGTGCTGTGGAACCACCGTTGAATCTATCGCCCGTGCCAATTGGCGTTCCATTGCTTGACTGGCGACGGACAACCCGCTTCATTCCGCCCTCTTCCCGCTCTTCAGGAAGAAGACATCCCGATGTCACGGAGCTGAGCGCGAGAAGCGTAGAGAGAATGGAGGCCTTCATTGTTAACGATTGACTTGAGGGAACCAACAAAGAGACTGAATCGCTGATTTGCGGCAAGGGAGATAACCTTAGTCTAAGCTTAAATACATGTCGCGGCCGGTGGCAATTCCATCGCGCCGCCTGCAATTGAGCGCATGACTTCCATGTTTAAAAGTCCTTTTGTCTAGCAAAAAATACCATCTTCGCATAAGGTCGTCCAAATCGGGAAGTTGATAAGAGATAGCTTTGCATCCGGATGGGAGCTACTAGATGGGGCTTATCGTGCATTCAGGTACTTCCGCTACCTTCTTGCTTGGGTACCTGCTCAATCCGGAAGGTTGCACCGCATCACGAGCTTCACACAGTAAAGAGAAGGCTGCAGTGCTCGCCAAGGCACTGTTTATCAGCGAGGTACAGTCGCTTGCCTTTTCAATTTAGGGGCAAGTTCCCAATGGGAACCAGAGCCATATCGCTGCATATGTGGGAAATGTGGACAGAGCACTGAATTCTTTTGCCTAGCGGAAGCCAGGTGTCCGTGCCGGGTGGCCCGCAAAGAGTCCAATTCGACGCCAAGTGGGGATGAATCGATATTTTGCGCATACCTCACAAGCACTACTGTAGATGAAAGACGTGAATGAATCACTTTAGTCTCATACCAGAGATGGTTAAAATGGACGGTTCTACCAAATTACGACGGGGCGTTATAATGCCATTTATTGCATGCAGCGTTGGAACTTTTTTTTGCACACTCGGACGGCTTAAGCTGGATTGGAAGTTGAGCCGCCGTATGGTATCATCGAACCGTATTGATGCACTTGTTACGTAATGCATGTTGTAATTTCAACTAGTCAAAAGCTTTATTCTCTCTAAGGTGTCTTCGTATTCTCGTATATTTTATCCTACATGTCCTTGCTGTGGCTTGGATAGCATGTTGCTCGTTGCTGGTCTAGAGCTCAAAATAGATGGAGCAATTTTTGGAGGAATGACAATGCGTGCATCTAATACGCCAATATTTAAATCCAGGTCTGTGACACATGGTGGATCTAATTTCCGTTAACTAGTCCCTGGAATTTGTCTTGTGTCTGTGTTTTATTAGTCTGATGGCTTGGTGTCTCGGTTGGCGACTGGATGACATCACTTTAGTTCAAACCGCCGCGTATCCAAGTCTACGATGAGCACGGACTAACGCTCAAGACCAAACAGTGAGGCTGCAGTTGGCACATCTTTCTAGAAGCGATCTCTATTGACGTTTCCGAGTGTAAAAAGTCTCTAATTTTTGGGTATGTGCCAAATTTACAGATGGGCTCATATACATCTTTAAATAAATATTTCCGGTACAATGGAATACATGTTTTGCTTAATGGAAGAGTCATGTTCAGGAGAAGGAGGTGTCAGAATCTCCAATACCGGCAGCAAACGCCGGTCCGTCTCATTATCGCAACTCCCTACAGATCATATTAGCTCCAAGTACCCATCAGATAGCCATCATCGCTGGAACGTACTCTTAATCTTAGCTTAGGCAATTAAACCAAGAATGCTTAGCAAGTCCAGGAATAGGTGCACTTGGTGCCGGCAGGGGTGCAGCTTGTCTTGCCGCCGTTGCCTGAGCCGGAAAAATGGCCGTTGGAGTTTCCGCAAACGAGCTGTGGGCTGGTGTACTGTGTATCAATCTCGCAGGTGAGGTCGGCAGAGCAGGTACCGGAAAGGTTCCAGCTGGCTCCAAGAACCATGGGGGCAAAGAGCGCGACGAGGGTGATGAACTGCATTTTGGTTGTGTGAAGGTTGTGAGATGGTCTGAGGCAAGAGATATGGAGTGAAGATGATGTGTTGATGCTAGTGATGAATTAAAGAACGCTGAGGGAATCTATGCTCTTTAAATACTTCGATCAAGCAGTACTCTATCTCTCGCCCGCCCTGGCTTGTTAGTTCCGCCTCGCGTGTCGGCAGTCAGCTTGGGAAATGGGTCGGTGAGTGCCAAACCATGCAAAATCATGTAGATCGTCATTTAGCGTGACAAGTGTACCTATTTTCAGATTTTTGACAGCTCTTTTCATTTAAACGCGCATTGTCCTCTGGGCTAACGATTTATCCACAGTTGAGCCAAAACGGAAACAACGCTATACTACCGCATAAGACCGTGTCCTCGTTCGTAAAATTCTTAGATACAGAATGATGATATCAAAGCAGAGCCATCAATATTGAGGTTGACATGACATGACGACTTCATGTGGATTCACGACCCTTTCGCTTGGTTTACATTCCCCAAATTTTAAACTCTGTCTAGGTATTCTGGGCCAATGAACTATCGTGGCTAACGCAAGGATACGAACCAGGCACTATGTGAATGTTTACTCATCAGACCGCCATGGTGCTGCTCTCTTGTCGGTGTGCCCGAGTGTTTAGGATGGCTATCAGTTGCGCCACCAAATTTGTCCCGATCTTGGCAGCCTTATTGCGCGTATTCGAAGCCAATACGAGGGTTTTCTCCAGATTGACCCGGCTCATAATGTGGATATATTTTGAATGCCAAGTGCCAGTGCCCTGTCGTGGCATTGGGCCCAAGCCAAGGAACCCACATGCGCTTTACCGCCAAAGGTTTGGTCAACGGTCCAGGAGGTCGTATGCCCTGACACATTTATGATCAGACGGAAACTGCGAAGCACTTCGCGATGCTTCGGGATTAAAAAAACCGGTAAGATCTCAGGGGCGTCATGCAAGTCAATTGAATAGGCGTGACGATTTCAAGCGCTAGCATGATCATGTCCTTGTCATTAATTAGGTAGTAGCTTGTCAACAGATCATGCTGCTAGTCCAACCAGATTGAACCTCAACTCGGGCGAAACTGAGATGCTAGGTCGGACAGATGAGTGGGGGCGGTCATAAGGGCGGTCTGTCTGGCTTCTATGGCGCGTTTCGCGATGAGCACGGCCCAGTTCGGATTCTTCGTACTTCTCGCCCGGGACATTTCCCGAAGTCGGTTTCGGAACATCGGAACTTTCACAAGGGCCGTGCGGGGCGCTGGGCATCGCAACCTGACGTATCGCCAGCCTGGTTTCCAGTAAAAATAGTTGACAATTTCCCCCACATTGTCACAAAATAAGCAAGTTCTACGCTGCACTGGGAAGCAAGAGCGAATAGCACCGACAAACTTCCGGTAAAACAAGGCGAATTTTGGCATTTGCTAGACAACGCGTGAGTAGCAACTCGTCGATGTGATGTCTGAGACGAAAGGGATAAAAAGCGGCTCTGTATGACAGAGATTCCTTTAGACAGCTAATATCAACACTCTTCTCGTTTTCACGTGAGTGCTCGATAGTGCCACCCTTCTCCTCTGCATTCACATTGAACAATGCCATTTGCAATTCTACTCATTATGACTATGCCCGGAATTGGCATAGCAATAGGCTGAAACAGGCTTGGAAATTAATCAGGAAAGACTTGGTGGTATCCCGTTGAGTGTGGTCAGACTGGACGCGCGTATCGCACCACATTCAGACGGGCAAAGGAAAATAGGATTAGGGCAGAATATAAGATAATGTAAATGAAAGGATTATAAAATAATAGTACCCACCATCCAAGCGCATGTTTCTGTCTGCCTGTGTCTGCTGTCGGTGAACTCGCTCTCCGACTATGGGACACCCAGGGTAAGATGGGGCCAATACCGTGCCACGTAATACGAGGGAGGCCAAGCCGAATGGGGAAACAGGGGTTTTCCTAAGACATGCAGATCACTGCTCACTATGCGCTAGAGCAGAAGGAGACTGGGAATTTCCGTTATGGAAGGTTATTATTTTGAACTTGCTGGCTTGATACCAGCCTGAAAAGGTATGAAACCCTGCTTTAACCCATACGAGCGTAAAGCAATAGAGTTCCGTGATATTTAACACCATGGCGAGAGCATTTGACATGTTCACAACACTCGGGAAGGATTGGAAGAAGACGCGTTGCCGTGTTGAAACTCGCCCACAATAGCTCGCAAAGATTCGCGAGATCAGACCAAATCTCAATGTTAGATTCCGTTTTCTCCACGATTAGCCATTATTACATAATACTCTTTTATTTGCGGTAGGTAACTATTAATGGTGTGAAGGCGTTTCGTTGACACTGTGCGCCGAACTTCTACTGGCCTCGTCCCATTCAGGTGGCCACAATCAACTCCAGACCGAATGGTGAATCGGAACAGCTAATATCAAAATAACAACCACGCAAGTTCTTTTTGTCTTTTAAGATGATTTAATTGCGAAAATGCGCACCTGCTCCGCGGCTCGTACGGTAACTGGCATCTTGGCAGAGAAAGTATTTGAAGTGTTGCCAGGAGTATGCAGAATTCCATTCCTGCTCAAAAGTGCTGAGAGCCACGAAACCGGTCACATCTGAGGGCAATTTCATTTTCTCTACTCATGATGGTAGTAATTATTGAAGTGGACATAACCAATGATGAAATCTATTGCCAGACGCTAACTACTTGCCCTCCTTCTAAGAGCTTGTGATGAATGCAGAAGGTACGAAAGCAAACCTTTTACCTCAGAAGGAAAACGCCATAGCTCCGTCAACAATTACATTGATACCGACAAGGTAGCTAGAGAGTTGACTTCCGAGGAAAAGAATGACGTTGGCTGTCTCCTCAACAGATCCAGTTCTACCCAGCGGGATTGATTGCAAGAGGCTTTGGTAGAACTCGGGACGCTCTGTCTTGACCCTTTGAAAGGTACTCACTTCCTCGGTACCGTCGGGCAAGGTGATGTTGGGTGTCTCAATGGCCCCCGGAGCGATGGAGTTGATTCGTATACCCAACGGCGCCAGCTTTCGGGCGTAGTCTTTGGCCAACACGGCCTGGGCCCGCTTCAGCGCCGAGTATGGCCCTACAATGCTGGGGTGGCGTGCCTCGAAGCCCGCCAGAGAACTAACGACCACAATGGACCCAGTGCCTCCACACTTCTCCAGATAAGGGGTCGCTGTGTCGATCAAAGTGATGAGTCCCATGATGTCTCCCTGAAAGCTCTTGTTCCAGGATTCAGTTGTAGCGGCGTGCTGGAAAGAGCAAGCTAGACAGCGACGAATGAGTTAGTTTTTTAACCTTTATGCCCCGCAGTCTCAACAGAGTAGACTCACCATTGGCAACAAGAACGTCGATTCGGCCAAACTCGACGGCTGACTTGTGGACCCAAGCCTCGATAGCGGACGCATCACCAATATCAACGCTGCTCCCGATCGCTCGAGCTCCATCGGCGGCGTCCTTGACGTGTGCAAAGTCATTCTCTCTGACATTTCGAGCGCAATACGAAACATTGGCCCCTTCAGCGAGGAAGGCTTCCACAACAGCCCTGCCAATTCCTTTTATTCCACCTGAAGCACCGATTTAGTATCTTCTCGACAGAAAAGCGAGTTGGAAAATGCTTACCAGTCACCAAGACATGGCTACCAGAGAGTTTAGTCAAAAATCGAGTCATGTTGATCGGTTAAGATGTGATGGGTGATGTGTGATTGAACTTCCCAATACTGAACGTCTTGAAGGCCTTTATATATATTGAATATGGACGTTGCATCTTGCTTCTACGCATGCATGTCGTCAGTCACCTCCTTTTTTACCCATGGACTCCGATCTGTCCGAATGCACAAATTATTGCCATGCGGCTTATTGAAGTCTTCCTGTGCCTAGATCTGATTTTCCATATCAGGCATAGGATATCCAGATGAAAGATCTCTGAGCACTTTCATTCGCTAAACCAACTCAGGGAACATGTTCCTTCAGAATGCCATCTGCGCTAGTGACACGGCCCAATTCTGATTTTCCTAAATGGGACTGGTGTATATTACAGCCAAAAGTCTTGATTTATAAGCCGCTCATCCCCGTGTTGCTATGGCCAAGAAATCTTGTTTTCCTAAATGGGGATAGATCAGACCTCCAAGATCCACATCGGCGCACTTAGCACCGATAATTCCGCCCATGATGCCATGACCGCCACCAAGATGGCTTCCGTTCTGGACTCTTTTGAATCCGCCTGCAACATGTTGGGCCTGTAAAAATGCAACATGGGAAGCCCGTTCGTATTTCTCAACATCAGCGATGGGCCGGGCCTTGGGGCCGCCGAGGCGAAGCGGATGAGGGCCCATGTGACAAAGACCAACTTTGCCAAGTGGCGACGGCGTATTGCGAAGCGAATACAGGATACTCATTCCACAGAGGAGGAGCTTCACAGCCCTACGGGTCAGCTTATCCATCAAGACAGTGACCCTGTGCGGCAGCAAATGCCCGTCACTCTGATACGGCAAAGCACGAGAATTGATGCGCGAATCTCTCCGCCCCACACAGATTCCGAGTTTTGTCTACGATCTCGTTGGTACCCGGGGTGCCCCCGATTCATCATCTTGCTAATCGTGTCACAGTTCTCAGGGAGATGCGAGCCTTTGTCTTTCCTGCTGGTCTAGGTGCTGTAAACGGGCTCACAGAAACCCTTTGGGCCAATCTGCTTCTATCTGAACCTGCCCTGTTGAATGCCTCCATGGGCATCAAGCTTCAATACTACGAATTGGAAAAAAGTGCGGAGAACGCTAGACGGGCTGCCTATCATAATCTCGAAGCCATACGGCTTATCAACGCAACGATTGGTGCGACAAGCGTGGGCCTAAGTGATGGAATGCTTGGCGCAGTATTTACGCTTGCCATTGGAGCCGTGAGTAATGAAACCAACGGGTGGTCAGACATTTATACTCACTTTTTTTTTTCACACTAGCGTCTTGCCAATAGCCCTTCCGGATGGATTACCCATGCGGATGGGTTGTCGCAAATGATCACGCTGAGGCGCTCGAGGGGCAATGAGATCATCCCGCAATGGTTCTCGGACGTGGTCTTATAGTGAGAAGCCCAAACCAAAGGGTAAATTACGAGAGCTAACGCCCACTTCAAACAGCGACTGTATCAGTGAAATTGTCCTGTCATCTCCAAATCACAATCGCCACGCGAAAATCGTCGAGGCCCTTGAACCCGATAGCAGCTACATCATGGCGCAAATAAGAAATATCTGGGACAGAATAATCGGATTACAAGAATTGATCATCAAGCTTAACCGAAAAGTCGCTGACGATGACTCTATAAAGGGCTTGATTCGGTCTCGAATTGCCCAGCTGCACCAGGAACTAGACGTGCTTGAGGAGAGCCAAACGCCTTATATTCGCGCATTTGTGTACTCGGCAGAACTTTATCTTTATATATCCTGGCCGCATGAAACACGAAGGCATCCTGAGATTCTAGCCGAAGATCTCAGGGAGGCGCTCGGGCAGCCACATGCTCGTCCATGCTCGTCCATTCAACTCAAAATATGGCAGCTTTTTGTTTGTGCAGCTGCAACGGAAAAGGAATCAATCGTGAGAGAACGTGTAGTCATATCCCTGGAAGGAATGCTTCGGTCAGTCCGGATGTGCGCGTGGCAGGACCTCTTCCCAATTTTGACCAAGGTGTGTATGCCGAGTTTTCACGTCTTGTATCAGTTCAAGAGCATATGGGGGCAACTCGGGGTGTCATAGTTGATACATATGCACGCCTAATCTATACCATATATAGAAGAAACGTACATTGCTCCAATATACGATGCATGTTAATTTTCAGTACCTCAACATTGACATGAAAATTCGCCGGATGAGTGGGTTCAAACCGCCTTTGACTAGCTCGCTGGGTTTGCATTGCACAACTAGTTCTCCCTCTGAATTATATGAGATTTGCGAAGTCGCCTCGAGAAAAAAAAAAAGGATTCAAAAACTCAGCAGCTAGCCGACATGATGACAAAAATGTGATTCCGCCCGGGATTGAACCGGGGACCTTCTCGGTGTTAACGAGATGCCATAACCAACTAGACCACAGAACCAGGCGTTGTTTTTTGATGTGGGTTTTGATTTTGGAAGGGTCCATAAAGCTGACCAATCCTCGCCAAGTTCTCTGCAGTGCTAAAAAAAGATGGCAACTCAACACTCATTCACCTCAAAGGATTGGCCCCAAATGCTAATAGAGCTAGGTCTAAATTTATATGAGTCGCATAGATGAAGATTAATAAGAAACTTTCTTCTTGATCTCTTGTCATCCCTTGTGTATTTTCCTCTAAGATGAACTTTCGCTTCACCTCAAATCTCCACATTCTCATACCTTACCCTATAGGCTAGTTTTTTACCCATTTCACTCTCAGTCAGCTCCATATATGTCAACTTGATCGCTTTTTTTTGGTGTAAGTCTTCCTTAAGCTAAGACGAAAGCTTTTTAAGTTTCAAACTCAGCCAATCCTCAAATACTCTGGCATTCTCGTTACACACTATGCATGGCCTGACGTTGGCTAGCACCCAAGAAGTACAAATGGATTCTACGAATTCATGCGATTTGACCTCAGAATCAAATGGAAGGAAACAATCGATCCCCGCGGTGAAAATAGCCGAAAATGCCTATCATGATGGGGGTTAGGTGCTTTGACGGATAATAAGCTTCTGGGGTGACTTAGAGAACTATCTACAAAAGACTGAGACACTGGATATGGTACCGATGGGATGGATGGCTCGCTGGCCAATTTTGGCTCAGACATAAATTTAAATCCCATGGGATGCATGGTGTAATAGCTGATAATCAGGTATCACTGCGTCACTTATGGACTGGCTGTCAACACTTGCACCCTTCCACATGTTCCTCAGTGGACGCTCATTTGCCAGTTGCGAGTGTACCATGCTCACAGTTGATGGCGCGATCCGCAAGCGAAATAACAACACTTAGATAACGACGCCAGATCAAGAATGACCAACCACAGAGCAGCTTTTTCAAGAGTAAGCAGGAAAATGAGGCGAGATTGGGACCCATTGTTTCGGAACACCCCGATTCTTGGTCGGAGGTTGCGGGGTGCATTTGATCGGCTCTTACACCACAACGGTGTCGAAGCACCTCATTCTTGTGAACTGTAGGTATATATTGGCCACACAAGGCGATGCATCCTTTTTTTTGTTGTGGTGGTATGAACCACATCTACTTCGTACCATTATCATTTGCTAGTGAATATTATCGAGCTGAGCCATGGCGCCCACCGCTGTCGAGACACCTCAGGAATCGGATGTCACCAAGTTGAAGCTGCACTCAACCCATGGCAATGGCGAAGCTAGAGCGTTGAGAAATCTCTTTGGATCAGCCTACGATAAAGAGGCTGAGGAAGGGAAGAAGGAATTTTCTGCGGCAAAGGTATGCATCACGAAGACAAATTTGCTCAGAGACTGTATCTAAATCATGACCACAGTACCAAAATTATCTGCCTACGTGGAACCATGAGCAAAAATACCCGCCTCTGGAGCCCTTTGAGCACTATGATCACGGAAATGATGCTGATTCGTCCTATCCGGATTTACTCTCTGCGACAACAGACGTTGTGCACCTTACCCCAACCATTGGCTCTGAGGTCCGTGGTGTTCAGTTGAGTAAGCTGAGCAAGGCGGGCAAGGATCAGTTGGCTTTACTCGTTGCCAAGCGCAAGGTAGTTGCATTTCGAGACCAAGATTTAGCTGATATCCCAATCCAAGAGGCACTCGACTTTGGTGGCTACTTTGGACGCCACCACATTCACCCCACATCTGGCTCCCCTGAGGGATATCCGGAGATCCATCTGGTTCATCGTGGGGCAGGTGACCAATCCGTTGGCAAGTTTCTAGAAAAGCGTGGGACCAGTGTCATATGGCATTCAGATGTATCCTATGAACGACAGCCACCAGGAACAACCTTTCTCTATGTATTTGACCAGCCCGAGACGGGTGGAGATACGCTTTTTGTGGACGCTGTAGAGGCTTATAATCGACTCAGCCCACCGCTGCAGGAGCGCCTACACGGTCTCAAAGCGATTCATTCTGGAATAGAACAGGCTGAGGGTTCTAGGTCACGAGGCGGTGTTGTGCGTCGTGAGCCAGTTTATAATGCCCACCCGCTTATCCGCACTCATCCTGTCACTGGAGAGAAGGCGCTGTACGTTAATCCGTCATGTAAGTCTTCAATTCCCGAGCAGAAACACCGAAATGTTGCATCGCAGACTGAAGAAAAGGCTAACGATTGGGATAGTTGTTCGTGAAATTGTCGGATTGAAAAAAGAGGAATCCGACGCCCTGCTCAAATTTTTGTATCGACATATTGCTGAAGGGGCTGACTTCCAGGCTCGAGTCAAGTGGGCGCCGGGTACGGTTGTCGTCTGGGACAACAGAGTGACGGCGCATTCGGCATTGGTCGATTGGAAGACTGGGGAAAGGAGACACTTGGCAAGGATCACACCGCAGGCTGAGCAACCATTTGAGACTCCTTTCAAAGAGTAGAGAGAAGGCTCTCTAAATTTAGGGCACTCCCAATGTTTCCCTTTGTAAATCATGCTGCGATACCTAAGTGCGTCGCATTCAGCAGTGTGATGGCTGTGTCTCCAATTGCCAGAGAAGCCTGGAGGTATTCTACTTAATCTTTTGATACCAAAACAACATTCTTTCAGGTGTTATCAACTGGTTGCGCTCAAAAAATGCATGGAGATTACCGTAACATCAATCTTGAGATTAGTCAGGTCCATATTCGTGCTGACAGGTGGCTTGCTCAAAAGATCTTGTCGCGAGCAAATGGACAGAGAGAGATGTGAGATACCAAAGGATAAATATAGAAATATGGCTCCTAATGATGCCTTGCCAGCATTCGGCTTCCGTGGTCTCGGAGCTGGCTTCGTTGGTCAGCCTCGGAGGAGTGATACCGAAAAAGGAAAAAAGAGGAGGGGAGGTAGCTCCTGGAGATATTGGCCTCTTTTGGAGGCTTAGAAATTGGCGAATAACAATAGAACAATTGTGCATACGTCTGTCCACACTCAATCGGCCATTTGATTCCAAGTGTTTGACGCTGCTGAATCTGAGAGAGTGGGACTCATTGACCAATCCGGCGTCTCCATTTTCATAAGCATCTCGTGCAATGGTTCCGTAAGAGGAATAGCGGCCCCGCCACAGCAGCCCAGCCCCAAAACACCACCGCCGCTGACCCAGCAATGCCCGCGATGATACTCAGTGAGCGAATCAAGCCAGCTTTTCAGACCCATTGATATGTGGAATAGTCTCTTCTCTCCGGCCCCAGTCCATTTTGGATTCAATGGGCGAGATTTGCTTACAGCTGAATTCAAGTTCTGGGTTGTAGTAATTGTCAGTGTCTTTGGATTGCGGTTTAAGGGTATATAAGTCCAATGCTGCCACCGCCATCAAAGTAATTCACCACCAAATCATCTCGCACATTCTCATTCCTCTTCTAATATCACTCGACTACGACGCCGCATTTTAGAATCATGTTCTCACGAACCTCCCTTGTCTTTTCCGCCATTGCTGGCATCGCATTGGCAACGGCCAATTCCTCCAACCAGGGAACGTCTGTTCGCTTGACTCAACCCTACTACCCACCCGATGCAGAGTGCCGGGAGTACAAAGTTCCAGTCACAATTACAACTGAAGTCAACGTTTTTGATTTCCCCGACTGGTCCGATGACTACGCCTTGCAGGACTTTCTCACCAACGTCACCACTCGTCCCTCTGCCGGCTATCCAAGCCCCATCGTGGGCAAAGAGAACATCACGGCCTCTTACACCCTGGCAGCCTCTTTTTGTGCTCCCAAGAAGGGTGTCAAGAAAGATACCGTCATTTTAGCCACGCATGGAATTGGTCAGGCTCGCACGCACTGGAACTCGGCGTATCGGCCAGATGACTACAACTTTGTTCAGCATGCCATCAAGGAGGGTTACTCGGTTTGGTTCTACGATCGCCTTGGCAATGGTGAATCTGACAAGTAAGTATGCACTCAACCGAAGGTACATTGACCCTGGCGCTCACATTCTTATAGACTATCGGGGTACATCAGTCAGCTTCGCATCCAGAAGGCCATTCTTGTGGAGCTCACGAAGATTGTGAAGTCTGGTAAATACACGGGTACATCTGGGAAGCCAGGCAAGCTGGTTGTCATGGGCTTCTCATTCGGCTCATACATCACGCACTTTGCCGTGGCAGAAAACCCAAGCATTGCGGATGGTGTCGTGCTGACGGGCATCAACTACAACACCACTGGTCTGAATCTCAACGGGCTTGTTCGCTCATTCGTCCCTCGAATCGCCTCGCTCCAGAACCCTCGACGATTCGGCCTTCTGGACCCCGGATACCTGACCTGGGCTGACGCGCTTGTCCAAGTAAACACGTAAGACGGATGCTGTCGAAAGTGGTGGTATTCATGATTGACGAGTCTACAGTTACTTCAAGTATCCGTTTTACGACATCCCCACGTCATCCTACTGTGAAGAATACAAGCAGGCTTTTGCCATTGGCGAATTTCTCACTATTGCGGATGGAGATTTCGACGCGAGCAGCTACAAGGGTGCGGTTTTGGTCAGTACTTGAACATTTTCCATCGACGGTCAATCGCTAACGCAGAGTCAAGACCATCACTGGCGCCACCGACTACATTGTTTGCGATGGAGATTGCAAAGGTCTCATCGAGGAGCCCGCCCGTACCATCTGGAGCAATGCCAAACTCACCCCGTACCTTCACCCCCACGCAAGCCACAACTTCAACTTTCACGTCAACGCAACGGGCGCATACAACGTCATCACTGACTTTTTGGCGTCGCACGACCTGTAGGCGCCCGTTCTGGAGGTCTTCGGGCATTTCTCAGCCGCACCTTGCACACGAAGGTGAGAGTAAATTGGTGGGCACGTCTGGGGAAGTTGGAGGAGTCAATTTTTAGACAGTCGGGTAGACTTAGAATTGATGGGACTTTGGTCCTTTATCTCACCGCATTTAATAGACCGAGTTAGAAAAGCGCTACAATACCCAGTGTCACCATTGACAACACGCTAGCTAGGCCTTTGCATGGAACGGACCCTCCGAGCCAGTCAACAAAACGGTGATTCTACTCCTTTTTGCCGGCACGCACAGTGACCCCCAATCTCTTGGCTGTAGGGCTGCGCAGCCGAGGCCCGCTTACGTGTGAAAAGGGCGCTATTTTGCAGACTAATGCAGCCTCCTTTCAGCTGCCACAGGGGGCATTCAATGCGGTCGAGCGCTATTCGCTCTAGTAGGCCCACATGCGGCATGGCCGTGCCCGGAGTCACTGGGCGTATTTTGCCTGCGATTCAGCCCTATCTCGGCAATGCTGGCTGATTGCGTCACAGCCATGGACACTACGATATTCGGTGGCCTATCAACTGCTCCAATTGAATACTCTCAGCGCGCAATATTTCGGTGGCAGGGATTGATGGAGATGAACAAAAGACACGGCGTCACGTAAAGATCAACTTTATTTAATTTTGTCTTATCCATAGACCTCAGCTATCACTCAACTCACGATTCTCGAAAAAATCTCCACTCTCAATCATGGTGGGCGTTCCAGGGCGCAGCAAAGGCTGCAACACTTGTCGCAAGCGGAGAGTCAAATGCGGTAGGTTGAATTTGAAAAGCAACCCTTCTTCTCGAACCCGCGGTCGGTTGCTAACATCGTGTAGATGAAGCCAAACCAGCTTGCACTCGGTGTACAAAAGGCGGATTCGAATGTTTGGGCTATGCAAGGCCCCGAATATGGCATCACTCATCCACAGCGCCGTTCACCGATGGCCCGCCAGCGGCGGAGTCAAGAACCGACCGCGTGCAATCCCCGCCTCCAGAATTAAGCCTCATCGCGTTCAAAGGCGATTTTTGCTTCTCATTCATGTTTTCAAACTTTATTTGGAGATCATACGGAGCGCTGTGGTTGGATCAGGCCGCAGAGGGAAAGCTTGGAGGCCTCTCGCTGGACGCGACAAAGGCTCTCGCCCAGGCCAATTTTGGGAGGTCAAATCACATGCCTGCAATTGAGCTGAAGGGATCGGTTCAGTATGGGAAATGTCTCAAGACTTTGGCTTCCGAGATCGGTAAGGAAATGGCCGTTGCGCGTAACGCACAGTTTCTCATCGTTCCTATTCTTGTGTTGATCATGCATGCGGTAAGTAGTAGCTTGGAGAACAATGAACCGAAGTTAATTGAGAGTAGGGGTCTTACTCCGATCGTATGGGAGCCATGCTACACTTGAGGGGACTATCCAGACTTTTACTCTCATGTGGCCCTGAGGCGTTTCAACAGCAACCTCTGCTGAACGCTTTTGAAGCTGCGAGATCTACCTTGGTAAGTATTGAATTGTGGCATATCGCTATGGCGTAGTATCATTGCTTACCAGCCACACAGTTGATAGCCGGGTTAGTGGGAAAGCAGCGTCTATTCTTTGACGAAGAAAGATGGCGGACAGTGCCTTGGGCTGTGGACCCTGCCTCAAAGACGCCGCAAAGTGAACTTGTTGATATTCTTGTCGTGATCCCCGGCATCTTGCAAGAGCACGCAAAATTGGAGCAATCGGCGATTTCCGGACCGCCACTGAATGAAATAATAGGGCGAGTAGAAAAACAACTCATCCTGGTGTATCAATGGCGATGGCGATGGCAGACCATATCCGGTAGCCAAGTCAGCATCGTTAGCCGCAAGACGCACCAGCCAAACAAAGCTGCTTCTTCCAACGCTGCGCCTGTCGGACCATCCAATAGGTTTCCGCGACTTCAGTTTGGCCAATTCGTGTCTGCGGCTGAAATCATGCTGTACAACGCCACATTAATGTGGTTGCTTGCACTACTGTGGAAGCTGGATCCCGTCGGCGCTAAACATCGGATTGAGGCTTGCGCACTCGTTTCAACACCGCCCGGAAACTCTGCGCATAAAAAGTCTTTTGCGCCTCTACAAAAACCTGGCGCAGCCCTGAAAGTCCAGGACCCTGCCATTGAAATCTGCAAGACTTTTGAGTGGGTGAGCAACTACCACGGCAAAGGCAAGGAGCCGACATTCCTGTACTTGTTCCCAATAGGGATGGCCATGAGCGTGCTTGATACTGAAGAAGAGAATCGAGCTTGGGTGAAATCACTGTTGCAAAGGAGTCCTTTGACGGCAAACTATGGGCAAGGGGACAGCCCATCCGGATTTGGCTTCTACGTCACACGTCAGTCGTTGAATCCGGAAATGGTGCAGGCAGAGCAGCAACTATTCCCGCAACCAAACGGTGAACCCACCAACTTGGCAACGGATAATTTATAGTGATACAGAAGAGTCTTTTTGCTTAATTTGGAATGGTAAAGTGGGAACTTTGACAAGACACATCCATATTGAATCAATGCGCTACGTCAAGATGGACTGGCCCTCGTCGCCGAGAATGGACAACGGCACTTGTCCGTTTCAAGTTTTCCGCGAATAGTTCAAGGTGTGGTGATAATGAAACTGCTTTGATATGACCATTATATCTAGCTTCATAGGGTGTAGAACAAGAAATAACTATACTCGCCTTTCCTCATTCGAGGCACGGCGTCTCCTCTGCATGAGACCCGTCAGATCAATAGTTCGTGCAAACCTTGTCCTGTTTTGAGTTGCGTGCTCACGCACCCGGTCTTAGTGACTGCTAAGTCTATAAGCTTTCGCCCGACCCTTGGCTAATTCAGCTCTAGCATTTGTTTGTAAAGCACCCATATGAGTAGGTAGTCCTACAGTCGCGGAAAGAGCGCCTTTCGTAAGATGAATGGGCATCACATCTTGAGCAACGTCTTTCATGCCTTCCAGGCTTTGGTTCATCACATTGCTTTGCAAACCTTTATGCTCTCTTGTATTATCGACGAGGATGTTGTTTAGGACAGTTGATTGCGTCAGAAGTCTTTTTTTTTTTCACAGCTGAGGGAATAAAGTTTTGGATCAGCGCCTATGTTTTCAGCTGCTGTGTGAGATATGCAGTATTTGTATGGCTTGATTCCATTAGCCTCTGTGAAGTTGAGGATTGCCTATGGGGAATATCACGCCGAGGTTCAAATGCTAGCAGAAATTCTCGGGGAGGACTGGTCAATGCTGTGATGCCATGCAGCAATTATTTAATAACACCTTCGGTTATTCTTCAGGCAGGCAAAGAATGCCGTTACCGACTGTCACCCGGAAAGCCTACCTGTGTAAAAAATCTTGATGCCTTTTTCCGAAGATGAAAACTCTAAATGAGAGTCCCCTCTCGCCAAGTTGGTTTGATCCCACCCACTCACCACCGAAATCAATTTAAGGGTGTTCCTTATCGCACAGTTCACTTGACCTTGACACAGATGGCATTGGTCTCATGAGCGGAATGGGTTAAAAGATCCCAAATACGTTATATGTACTCGAAGGCATACTGCTCCGGTCTGAGACATGGCATTCGTCAGCCAATATTTAATTCTCATTCACGCGTAATGGAGATGAGAAATGGATGTGAGACTTGGAAAGAGATCATTTCAACAGCTGGTAAGCACAATGGTATTTGAGTGTGTATCTTTGCAGGGCGTTATGGCTGACAATGATGGATGGCTCCGGCGCACAGCGATGCTCAGCGAGTCTACAGAATGGAGAAATGTTTACTTCTACACCCTGGGAGCAATAACGGAAATTCTCTGAATAAAAAATTACCCGCTAAACTAAAACACTTCGTTGGAATTTCCTTCTTTTGGACTAGATGGCGGCTGAAGGGATTCCCCACCACCCCGTGCATTGGTCTCACTCGACACAGTGCAAAAGGAGGAAGCTTTATCCCTTGCACCGGTGCCCCTTCCTCCCTAGTTTTAGGGATCTTTTCAAGGGAGAAAAAAGTACACAAAATCAGGGATATCGAATACCGCCAAGAACAGCTACAAAGAAAAGAATAATTGCGCACTCCATGGCTCATCAACGTCAAAGGGCATCGAGCCAGCAAGAGCCACAGAACGTTCCATCGCCTGTCAAATTGATACACCAGTACTAATTCTGTATCAAGTGATTGGTTTCCCCTCTGCGTCAATTGTTGCAACCAGCGAGCAGGCGTCTGCCATCGGCAAATCGTCGGGGCTGCCGGATGCATCCCCCGACACCATCATTCAACGCCACAAGGCTCCGTCGCGTGGCTCGTAGGTTAGACATACATCCCATAATCAATTCAACCAACCCCTTTCCAGAGCCCTTTTGCACCCAATCGGTGCTTTTACAACCCTTTTACTTTGAAACAACCATCAATGCCACCGCTTCCGTTGGCTGAGGCAGTGGCCTGCCAATGAAACGCAGTCTACGTCTTGTGCTCTCGGGCATACAGGATCCCTCGTCAGCCACCGCTCGAAGGGATATAAACTTCGTATGCCAGAAGTGTCACGGTCGGGAGCCGAGGTGCTTGCTAATGCCTTCAGCTCCGCGAGAGGGCCCGAGTCATGATGGTGCCCTCGAGTGAGTTTACCGTAGTCCAGATCTATTGAGCCGCTAGAGTGAGCCTACTGTAGTCTGGATCTATTGGGCGCCTAAAGTGAGGCCACTGCAGTCTAGATCTACTGAGCCCCTATTTGCATGGGACAACGGGCGAGCCAGACGCTCGGGTGGGAGAACCGTTCGTCCCATAAATACCCTTGCCGAGGGATGGTCACAACTGAGCAAGTCACTCTTTCATAACACAATCGCGACTTGGAATGCTCCCACCAGCGTGACTAAACGCCATTCGTTCGTCCGGAGACACGACAGTTTATCGATTCCCTTCTTGGTAAGTACGCATACCAGAACAGAGCGACCCTTAATCTAACCTTTCTCAACCAAAGTATATCTATCACTGTCCTAGCCTAGCCTTCTTTTTATTCACCACACGACCCTTTTATATCTGAGGCACCACGGCACTCACCGGTTGCTACTTGAATCTCGTATTCATCGGACCTTGTCACATCATTCGCCATGAGTACCAATCTGCTAGTTGTCAAGATAGCGGCAGCTGGTTTTGTCCTCTTTGTCTTGCAGATTGCGTTGTTGGAACGCTGGTTGTCGCAACGCTTTCCCGACCCGGAGCTGGATCTTCCTGATCACAACCTGCCAGCGGAGGTGCACTCTACAAGCTCCCTCTATTACCATGGAGGGTCTGATTGCTTGGAAAACCTGAGCTTCGAGCTTCTAAACAAATCCACAGCCATGCAGGAGTCGTGCCTCAATTCTCCCTCTCCCTACAAGCTGGCCAACTACAGGATGGCGACGCTCATGGCGCACTTTGGCCAGCCCAACGAGCACTATCAACGGGCAATGCAGACCCATCTCATGCTTGGAGCGGTCCACCAGTTCCCGACCCACGTCATGTGCCGGCCCGTCATTGACAACCTCTGGAACAAGCCCGCCTTCATTCTCTCCATTCTCCTCGACGAAATGATGAAGCCGGAAGACAAGCGGTTGGAATGGCTCCTCTGGGTCGACCGAGACACCATCGTGCTCGACTACTGCCGCCACCCCACCAGCTTTTTGCTGCCGGCGCTAGCATCGGCTGATTCAAAGCTGAAAAACGTCAACCTGCTGGCGTCCAATGACATGAATGGGCTGAACAACGGCGTTTTCCTCCTGCGCGTCAACGAATGGAGCGTCAACCTGTTTTCCGAAATCCTGGCCTTCCGACACTTCAAGCCCGAGGTCGAGCTCCGGTTCACCGAGCAGAGCGCAATGGAGCTGGTCATGCACGATGATAAGAACAAGGACAAGGTGAAGCTCGTGCCGCAGCACTGGTTCAACTCGTACCCCGAGGGAATGGCCGAGGACTTCATCACCAGAGTCAACACGACAGATCTCAAGCCGCACTCGACCCGCCGAGGCGACTTTCTCGTGCACTTTGCCGGGCAGGGAAATAAGGAAAAGGCAATCGACGAATGGATCAGCGCGGCCGAGCGGGCCGGCAACGTGTGGCAGTCACAGCGCGTGCAGCGCGACGTGTCGGAAGAAATCGTGGCGTATTGGGTCCAGGCCTCCAGTTAATCACTACACCGTATCCAGTATGGTGGCCATTTTTCAAGGCGTATGTATGTGTACGTATTGGGGCGTTTGGGGTCTTGATTTCCGGCTCTGTGCTCGCAGAGGGCGCCATGGGCTTGCTCGTATAGATAATTTGAGAGCCAGAATGCAACAAGCATTGTTCATTACAATGAAATAGAAATAAAATTTGAAAGTTTACAGTCCATGAATGAATATGATGCGGGGAAATAACAATGCAATTGGTCACGACCAGAGCGCGAGTTGAATCTACAGTAACTCAGCAGCCAATGTCCTGTTGCAGCCGGTCCCAGTTGCAATCGAAGAGGACTAGCTTGCCATTCATCACAGGACTCTTGCGGCAATGCAAGTCCTCACTTGACACGTGACTTTAAGAAATTAACACACAGCGCTCTATTCTTGTTTTGAAAAGCTTTTATGGAACATGTTATGATTAAAAAAAGTCTGTCTTATACATTCTATAATAATGGCTCCAGAAGGAGTGCTTCCCACGTTTTGAGGCCTCATTCCAACTTGAGCCCGTCGCAACGCTTTCGTGGATGGTCCCGATACGTTGTACCGGGCTTCTACCCCCCCGAGTTATTACACGGTCTACCGAGTATAATATCTGCCCTGTCCAATGCAGACGCCCCCGGCCCTTGCGCTGCCCCACTGGCTAGACCTTGGGCACGCGATGCTTGCTCCGATATCAGCTGGCTTGCGCCGGTTGCGGGTCCGACTGCACCACTTGCGAAGCCCGCCCTCTTATTTGCTGCCTCCTCGTCTTCTTCCAGGTAGGTCGCCAGCACTGCTGCATGAACCACGTCCACTTTCTCCGCGACTGTCTTTAGGTCCTCCTCTGCCGTGCTTACGGCGTCCATTGCGTCCGACACCATGCTGGACACTGCCATTGCTGGTCCTGTAACCCCCGAAACGTCGGGCGCCGTCGGGCAGTAAGCCATGACCTTGTCAATCGCTTCTTGCACTTCCTCGAGTACCGCCTCAGCCGCCGCCGCAGCATCCTTTGCGTTCTGGAGATAGGACAGCGCCCTATTCATAACGGATACTGCAGCGGCGTCGGACATTGCGGCTGAGATGTCGGCCGGCCGCAATGTTGGAGGCACTGCGTCGAATGCCTCAAGGCACGATGCGTCATACCAGACGTACGCATCAGGAGTCGACCCGACCTGAATGTTTTCTGTTTGGGCGTTGAAGATGTCGCACGAACCCGAAAGATATCTAAAAGATGCACAATTAAATAAGGCGGCGCAGAAGCCGTAGCACGTCTCCAGACTGAGTCCAGGGATCTCAATGTGCGTGACCAAGTATGGTTTGCATCCGTCATCTCCACAGTTCCCGGGTAATTTGCATTCTTCGGCCCATGATGGTTCCGCGGAAGGAGAGCTAGTCGAGCTGGACGTAGTCGTGCTGGTAATCAAAGTACTGTCGGTGGTTGAAGCATCTTCTGTGGCTGAACTGCTCTCGGCACTTGAAGCACTGTTTTCTGTGACCGAAGAAGCGGAATCTGTGGTGGGAGTACCATCCAGCGTTGTTGAGACTATGCTTCCAGGTGTCGTGGAGAGGGTGACGGTTGGAGTTGAAGGAGTGTCAATTGGGGCTGTGGACGAAGCATCGCCGGCTTGATTTGATGCAATTCTGCTTGTGGTGGTTGTTGATGGAGTCGATGCCGGTCTAGTAGCTGTCTGCAGCCCAGTGCTTGAAGAGCGGCTATACTTTAGATGGCATTTCCCTACAGCTGCCTCGACACCAACCACATTGAGTGGTATTAGTGCCAAGGCGAGAAAGTCGGCGCAACGCATGACCACAGGGATCGTGGAAAGCAGTGAAACAAACACACAGCATTGGCCTTTGCTCCTAGGCACGGAAATGCAGTCGACTTTAATCCTTTAAACATTTCCTCGGATGCAAGATGGTGTCAGATCCAAGACATGAAGAAGGGAAGTAAGATGTGGCGCTGGTGGTCCATTCCGAGCTGTGCTCTGAAGAATGGCTCGTCCAGGTACCGGAATCCCCGCACCGGGCCATTCACGGAGCGAAGGGGTATTTGCACAGGAGGTGAGGTCCGGCTAGCCAGTTCTCCCACCTAAATAGGGGGCTCGTTCAATCCAGACTACCGGAGTGTCACCACTAGGGCGATTCAACGACTCGACCCCTCATTTAAGCTTGAAGATACCGGCAAGCTGCCGAGTGTGGTGGACCCAATGCTAATATGGCGGGCCTGTGGCCAAACCAAATACGGAAAAACTTGCTAAGTCTTCCCCTGTGGCTGAGGTCCGAGTCACAGCTGTGATTACAGCAAGATAAATGTTCATTTGCGCGCAATTCCCTTAGGGCATTTTCATTTGCTAGCAGAACTCGAGAGGGGTGATTCATGCTCTCAGGAGTATCGTGCGTGCTGTAGACCGCATGCCGCAATAATTCTTGGAATGCCATCTGCACGGCGACAGCGTGGCTTCTAATCATTAAAGACACCGAAAATCCCAAAGGTATGGTCATTTCACAATCTTTAGCCTTTATCGGTAGTCGGATCATAAATAACATTCCTCCAGACTCAGGGCAGCAGTTTGACATCGGGTATGACCATGCGGCATCTGCCGATTAGGCAAAACGCGACTGGAGCAAATGAGACACGTGCAGTATCGCGACAGGCAATGACCAAAGCTCGCATTGAGAAGACAGGTCAGAGATTTAGGTTGCCACTAAATAATACTCTAATCAATTTCTTCATCCTCTATAGATATTAGACATCCACCAAGGCCGCATTTTACACTTGGCTGATGAAGGTGTGTTCATACAATTGCGTGACGTGAGAAATTCTCTCGTTCAAGATCGTAGCAAGAAAAGGTGGAATTTGATTGAACTGACTGCCCATTGGATTTCTTTGAACGGACTTCTTGGCATTGACAAGCGGTTAGTCTAGTGGTTTCGAGCGGCGCCTCCATCGGGCTCCAAACTAGAAGTCCGCGCCGTGAGCTGCTCCCAGCTGTAAGACTGTCCCTCCAACGAAGAAGGAAAAACGATGCCAAGCCAAATATCTAGAGGTGAGCAAGAAAAAGCATGAACTAGACAAGGCATTTCATGTATTGTCTTGCTCCGCCTGTTGCGTTTCGATTAGTCATGTTGGAGGAATATAAATTCCGCTTCGGTGGATAAATACCGATGCATGGCCCAAGCATAAAATACCTGAAAAACTGCGTGCTGAATTCCAAACGAGGTTAACTCAGATTCACTCTCCACTCGTTATTATTCCAAGCTCTCTAAACGCGGGACGTCGAAACTCAGTTATTCGCCATGTCTCATCTGCAATACTACTCCTACGAAGGCGTTGGCGTCAGAAACAGGCAAACGTTCAAGTACAGCCAGGCAGTCCGACTTGGCGACAGGATTGAATGTGCAGGCCAGGGTATGGTGTATTCGACGTTGCACTCTCCGGGTTGACGGCTGACCAGTGCCCGCAGGCGGTTGGGATCCCATGACGGGAGAGTTTCAAAAGGAGATTAATGCCCAGATCGACCTCGCCTTTGCAAACGTGGAGCGAAACCTGCTGGATGCAGGAGGCAAGGGATGGAGCCAGGTGTTCCGGGTCAACTCGTATCACGTCCCCATCAACGACGAGGCCCTGGCGGCCATGGTGCGCAACTTTAAGAAGTATATGCCTGACCACGAGCCAATCTGGACCTGTGTAGGAGTTACGCGCCTAGGAGAGGACGACATGCGGGTCGAGATTGAGGTTGTGGCACATGATCCGGAGGGTGCGAAAGCTGCGGGCAGCGTTTAAAGCCGGCATAGGTGAAGATTGTCACAGAAATATCTCCAGGTTATCAGACTTTGATGGGCTATTTATGTGCAATATGAACTTGTCAAATATATACATATATATATTGTTGCCCATAAACAACAGAAGTATGTGCAAGTGGCGTGAGAAGTCATGTCTCTTCCATTGATTGTACAAAAAATGTCATTGGCGCTGCCGGGTAGCGAAGAGCCAACTTGTGTGGGCTGTTCATGTGCATACATAGAACAGCCAGTTTGCATGATGAAATCAGCTTCGAGCTGGTTGAAGATAATTGTTGCACTATATAGAATGGTAAAATGCAATTCTACTTTCTACCCTCGACTGACGCAATCCATTCCGCCAGCTCTGCGTTGCCGTTTCGGCGTGCCACTTCCAACGGCGTCGCTTCGTCCCAGGGAGGCACGGCGCTTACATTGGCGCCGCGCTGGTGCAGAAATTTGGCAGCAGGCAACTGGCCCCCGTGGCAAGCATTCCAGAAGGCCCAGTCAATTTCTTGGGCGGATAGAGGCGGGTTCTTTGCTGCAAATGCCCTGTCAAGATGGCCCATCAGCCCCAAAGTCGCAGCGTCGTGCACATCCACAGCGGCTCCCCGCTCAACCAGCCTCTGCGCCGCCTTCAGCTGCTGAAAGGCCCTAGCGTCAGCGAGCGGGGTGCCCTGGCCGATGACGGCTCCGGGGGCGTCGATGGGGGCGCCAGCATCGAGCAGCGCGTCGAGCGCAGCCACGTCGTCGCAGCTGGCGGCCCAGTGAAGCGCTGTCTCGCTGTGTGTTCCGATAAAGGTGCCGTTGACGTCTGCGCCAGCGTCCACCAGCGTCCGTATTGTGGTGGCGCTGTTGGGGAAGTGGCCCGGCCAGTCTGTCGCAATGTGCAGCAGCGAGCGCGCTTCAGTCTCATCACCAATGTGCGCTGTCGCCAGGTCAGCGTGTTCAGCGAGCAGCTGCTTCAACACTTCAACGTGGCCCTTTTGAATGGCGTCTTTGGCTGCTATCGCGACTGAGCTGTCTGGACTGAGGAGCATGTTTTTTGTCGTTGTTCAAATGAAGAGGGCTGGTTTGCTGGCGCACTAGAGCATTGGCTACCTAGGTAGACGCAGAATTGGATCATAATTCCCCCTGCGCCTTTCAATGATTCAATCCCTTTTGTCACCATCATCCACCTTCATCCCCACACCAGCCAAGAACAAGCTTCGAATTACAGCCACGACAATGGTAATCGCCCAGCTCATCCAATCCTGCCACCTCCACATCGACACGTCAAGTCTTCCCTGCTGGTCCAGAGCCAGGTACAAGCTGGCGAGAATCGAAACGTCCACCATCAGCACCCCCGCCTGCATGATCCTCCACACCTTGATGTCGCCCGTTGCGCGGAGCACAAACCATTGCGTGAGGGCCAAGAATGCGTAGAGCGCAGCCATTTGGTGAAAGACGGGCGCGTAGTATGCGTTGTGTTGGGCAATGTCGGCTGGCACCAGCGCCTCAAACATGAACTCTGCGTCGAAAATCAAGGCGTGGACGGTTGGGACGAGGGAGAGAGGATCCACCCAAGTGAACCAAACGCGGTAGAAGCTTGGAATGCTTGGAGGCGCCATTGCGTGTTTTTTTATTGCTGTGAATCGGCTGTTGTATTCTTCTTTTTCCCTGTTTGATTCAGTGCGACCGTCGTTGAATGAAGAGCGTTGATGCTAAATACTTGGAACAAAGGACACGATGACGCACGCGAAGGATGCTGATGTCATATTCACATTGCATTCGAGTTTAGCCGCCATTGTCGATTATATTAAACGCATTCCCATCAAGTACGACTGATTGCAGATCTAATGATGACATGAAAAAAATACTTTGTCAAATTCATCAATCCATCATCTTCAACCCTGTTCGCTGTTTCGGCTCCTCCCCAACAATCCCGAGCGAAACATATTTGTCGCCCAACCCGTTCACACGAAGATGCTGCTTGACCTGTCTATCCGTCATTCCTGTCAGGGAACGAAAAATGTTATCCACCTTGTCATAGTGGGTTTGTGCAAGACACTGCCACGCATTGTCCCCCACGCGAGAATACCTTGTTCTCGTGAAGAAAGCGAACCCAATCACGAAGACCAGCCCGCAATGCAGTACCAATATCGCAACGACGGCCGTCAATCCCAAGGACGACTGAGGGAACTGCGCGCTTTGAAACCATGATATCGAGGCCTTGTCGCTCACGTCAAAGTACGAAAGCACGTCGTAGTAGGCGACGCGGCTCAGCAACGTAAAATAAGCCTGCCAGGCAAGTGCCGAGTTGTTGGTGGTCCTCATGACGTCTTGGAAGACTTGCTGTTGAAGCGGGTTGTTGTTCGAGTATCCCAGCATGAAATTAGACACGACTTGGAGCCCGCAGCCGGCGCACATGTAGGTCCCAAACGAGTTCTTGTCTTGGATGCTCTCGCGGATAAAGTTTTGACCATGCAGCGAGAAGTCGGGCATCCCCGTGGTTTTGGGGCTGTCAATCCATTCTTCAACTTGTTTCCGTATCTGCTTCGGAGTGGTTTCCAGTGCCATGATGCTCCGGTCTTCCAGGGACTTAGTCCCGCCGTGGAAGACGCCAAGCTGCTTGCGGACGTTTTTTGTGTCGTAGCGGCCACTCGTGGCATTCCAGGCCCCCAGTTCAGGTTCGACGGCGGTGTTGTTGGTGGTTATCACGACATCTGCGTCGGTAGAGATAAACGAGTCAAAGCATAGAGAGATAGATATGTGCCATCCAGGTACCCTAGGTAGTGTAAACACCAACCACTCATCCTTTGGCGTTAATACGAGTTCATCAGTTTTGTTTTCAGTGTTAAAGTAGAAGCCGTGGTTGGCTCCGGACTTGTTAATGAGCGTCGGGTTATTCGCCGCAGCCGAAATGTTCAGCAACTGATAACTTCGCCCTGTCATCAACGGAATGTTGTCGCCTTCCTCTTGGAAGTACAGACCAAATGAATGGTTGGAGGGATTGTACATTTCCAATTTTGCCGTCGTATTTTTCACAATCGTAGGGTACCGCGGATCCATTGAGGATACGAGTCCAGGACCCCAAAGCATGTGCTTTTGGACAATATTCCACTCACCCGCATCGTGTGCAAACTGCACTTGCTGCGCCCAATTCATTGTGATGTTCAAAGTATCCACAGTTGTATTTTCCTGAGTTTGATATGATATTTCGCTCTTGTCTTGCGTTACACTAGGCTCGTCGGACAAAACGAGACCATCGGGTGAGGATTCTGGTATGAATGTCCCGTTCAAGAAGAATCCAAACTCGTCAGTGAATCCGACACTCAGTCCCGAGTGGATCTTTGGACGAACGCATGTGACTCTCGAGTCCAGGACGGTAGCAATGCCTTGAAATTGCTTAACTGATCGTCTCAGAGTAGAGTTTGTAAATGGTAAAAACGCTCGATATGTGAGGCCAGTATCACGCACGCCGTCTGCTGTTTGCTGACTCGATACTTCCTCGTGGAGTTCCGCAAAGACTGGAAAGTTAGGTGCAGCCTCCATCCAGTAAGGTATTGCACGCACGCTTCTCATATCGGTCAGATTGATGTTGTTGGACGACACACCGACCAGTGTATGTTGTTCTCGGGGCGGCAAGAATAGTGTTCCAATGCCCACATCCGTCACCAAACCGGTTGATGTAAACTGGAGGAGCAAGGTAGTGGCAAACAGTGAAATGGTAATTGAGGTCCAAAGTCGGGCACGTGTATAGGTGTTGTTCAATGCCACCACCAAGCTCAGTGGGCCATCATTGATGAAACGGATGGCAGCGATGGAGGCCGAGTTATGGACCATGACGTGACTGCGTTCTAAAATGATTGACGCCAGCATTGATGTCGCGATCCTTTAACAATTAGTCTTAAACTAAATAGAACTAGAAACTCAAATTACGCACGTAGCTTGAACAGATATGGCTGTACGTATGACGAGCGCTGTGATGGTCACGGACTTGAGGGTCCAATCCCCGAGCACAATTCTATACCAGTTCTTGTTGGTCTCAGATCCCTTGGGATTGGACCATAGAAAGCAAAGAAAGCCAACGGCAGCCGGCAAACAAATGGATGATGCAAAGAGCGTGGCCATGGTGACTCTCGACAGCTTATAGAACCAGGGACGTCTCCTACCCCCGGGGACGCCCAGCAACCTCTGCTCGCTCGTCGACACATTGTCGCCGACAGAGTGCAGCTCTACCGGGCTGTACTCCGTCGACCTTGTTATGGCAGGAAACTTGAACGACATTTTATCACGCTTTCTCTGGGTTGTACCACATTACCATCTGCGGCCCGAGCCGATGCACGCGCACACCGCTGCGAGTGCCGTGTTGGTTCGTGCCAAGTGCGACGGCGCAAAGATGACGGAGGCAGGCAAACAGAAATGATTTGCGAAATGTGGGGAATAGGGCTGAAGAGATATTTAACCATGAAGACAGCCATCTTGTCGCTGCGGCTGTCCGTCGCCTTGATTTCAAACCAGGCTCCGCGTTTAGCCAGAAGCGAAGACGGGGAAATACCCAAAACGGGACACATAGTCGCCAGCGCGTGCAACTAGTTCGTAATTGGCCTACTGTGGTCTAAAGTGGGAAATTCCCTCGTGCTGCCTAAAAAACGACGCTGTTGTCCAAAATGTACGGCCCCCAATTCCCACCAAGACGGAGCGCTCTTGATGCCCCACCTGTATCGTGGTCGCGCCCATTTTTGCATCCA
Organism: Calonectria leucothoes; assembly: GCA_002179835.1. Taxonomy (NCBI): domain Eukaryota; kingdom Fungi; phylum Ascomycota; class Sordariomycetes; order Hypocreales; family Nectriaceae; genus Calonectria; species Calonectria leucothoes. The sequence goes on from NAJI01000075.1 coordinate 148,445, forward strand.
AGACCCAATCAGTGACATGCTCACGGGAGTAAGCAGTTTAAAAAGGCCAGGATAATGCGCAAATGCAAACAAAAATAGCTCACCTGCAGGGACTAGCTCAGGTTAAAACGGTGGTGAGGATGCAGGATGCCTCGCTTGTGCTTCAACTCCGGCTTTTCGGCATGGTGCCAGCTGGTGTGCTGAGAAATACTCACTCATTTACTCACTATAAAACCCTCGTGTTCTGTATGTAGTTTGACAACTTCGTCACCGTGAAGACACGCCAGTGGGTCAAACAAAAAATCACTCCAAAATCCTTGCTGGATGCGAGATAATAAACATTGTGAGAAATCGATGCCGATGTCATCAATGAAGGGGGTTTTTGCGTATCAGCAACATTCGCACAGCCCCAAAGCAGGATATGTGGTTGAAGCAATAGACCTCAGCTGACTACCCGTGGGGAGAAAATGTTCATGTGCGCGATACGGGATCGGAAAACTTCAGCTCCTGCGCACTAGTCAGCTTTACATGGTTAGCCTGACCTATTCCTGGCAATACAGCCGGAGCGCTTCAATGATTAATCCGAGCTGGCTCGAATTCACGCGACCCGAAACAATAATAGACATCTCCAACATCTTCTAAGAATTCTTAGGGATAATCAACCCAGTAGCTTGGGAACAGGCTCTTTGGTGATAATTGCAAGGGTGTGTGCCTGGCGTTGTCTCATCTTTTTACTAGTCGTGGCCTCTTTCTTCAATGGTCATGTGCATGGTGCTACAACCGTGGCACTGCCATTGACTTCTGTTGGCTGGCTGGCAATATATGTCACCTGATGGAATGCCTTGAACACTTGAAACGGAGCCATGTACAATTCTCTTTATGCCGTGTACGGCAGACACAGGATGCTGCCGGAGTTAAGCGCTCTAGTGCAGCGCAAAACCTGCCGAGCCTTCTCTTCGTTGTCGAGCCATCTCACACCTAAAGTTTCCAGCCGACTTTACCGAAAACACCTTTTTCACAACACAGTATATGCATTTCCTGTAACGTATTCCTTCGAGGGAACATTTTCCATCAAGTTCTGGGCAGCTGTCAGAAACCAAACATACAAAGACACTTGGCACAACGCTTGGAGGCGCCGTGTTCCATTGTCGCAGGTCAAACAATGAAGACAGGAATTTGTACCTGCTTCAGAGAGTAGTATGGGAGCAGACGCTTTTTTCTCTTTCGTAACAGTATCAATAACCCAAGAGATTTAAATAACTAAACTGAGTGCAGTAATCCTAACAAGCTAGAAGCCCAGCAAACATAATGTAGCAATCATAAATCCACGGTACTTGATTAGTTCCTGGCGAAAATTACAACCTAGAATGAATCTTTAGCATCCGACATGCAATTGCAATTACCCCATCTTGTGGAAACGGGTCTAATATAGTCCGCTCATACAGTGTTGCACTCCTATTCACGAGCATTTGCAACATGGGATAGATCGGCGCTCCCAAGACTTGCTAGGGGTAACAGGCCTGACTCTGACAAGGGCAAAGACCCACATCATAGCTGCTCGGCTTTTACCTGTTCTGCCTCTTTTTCACAGAAATCCACAGGTGCCCCTGTTTAACATTATGGTACCGTCTATTGTAGTGGGAACTGACTGGGGACGCGTCAGCCCATTTCAATTATAATGTCTCTACCTCAAAAAGTACAGCATTAAAAAGCTCCGATGCCTTGTTACCTCCAACAAGCCCACGTTGATATACGGAAAGCGTTCGCTTTCTTCAATATGTACCATTGAGAAAAAGGCCTTAGTTTATTGTCTTTCTTACTTTAATATTGTATCTAGTTCCAATCCGGGACTCTGCCCATCCAATGAAAATTATATCGCCTGATCGCCTCATCAGGATCAGTTGGTTGGGTCTATACCCTGACCGTGCCTGCGGGGCGAGAGCCACCCTCCAGGTTTCATCACGTCACCTTGCCAGAGCAGCAGACCAATTGTTGGTTGTGTATCATGTTACATAAACCAATTATCCCTGTTACATCGGGTTGTTTTTCTGCAATTCCAAGTCCCTTTAAACCCGCCTCGGGCGACCTAGTCCTTAATTTTTGGCCACTCCATTGCCACTCTGCACAACAGACCTGGATCTACCATTATCTTGCCTGGATACATCAAGATGCCCAAACAAGAAATATTCCATCTGCTTCCCACTGGCTGGGAGTCGGATCCCACACACGAGTTCTACGAGCTATCCACCCTGGACTACTGCGTTGGCCAAGTCTACACCAACTATGCCATGTTTTTCAAGTTATCGGACGAGGAAAAGCCCAAGACCATTCCTGCTCTCAAACAGGCGCTTGAAATCACCCTGAGCCAATGTCGCCTCCTCTGCGGCTTTGTGGACGAGCTTCCGGGCGGCGGCCTTGGTTTTCACAAGAAACGAGACAGCACTGTCGAGTTTCACGTGCAGTGGCTTGACGGCCCTGAAGACGAGGGCAGGTACCCTTCCTTTGAGGAGCTTGAGAAACGCCACTTTGCATCACAGGCTCTGGGCAACATGGATACCTGGTGCGTGTCGCCCATGACATACGGTGAGAAGCCCGAAACCCATCCCGCAAGAAAGCCCAAAGCGGCTGCTTTCAAGGCGAGCTTTATCCAAGGCGGCTTAATCTTCATGATGCATCACCACCACTACGCCAACGACATTATGGGATGGGCTGGAGAACTGCATCAACTGGCTGAGAACTGCGCAGCCGTCTGGAAAGACGCGAAGAGCCCCGCTCTTCCAGCCTGGGACAGGGCTTGTCTAGATCGCTCACGAATTACCAAGCCAGATGTTCCCGAAGATCAGCAACTCGACGGTCCTGTCCCGCCCTTGGGGCACGCTGATCACAAGGTCAATCAGTGGTTATTGTTTCACCTACCCAAAAGCAAGGCAGAGGAACTCAAGAAGCTAGCAAGCCCAAGAGACGCTAGTTATTGGATCTCGAGCTATGACGCGTACACGGCGTACATCTGGCGCATTCTATCAAAGCACAGGGCCAAGTTATTTAAACCGGATTTGAACAAGCCTCTTATTTGGGGGGAGGCTGTCGACATGCGCAGACGATTCCATGATCCTCCAATCCCTGCAAGAACCCAGGGAAATGTTGTGTTTGTGGCTTTGAGTGTGCAGTCCACCATCCCTCCACTCACGGCCGCGGAAGTTATATCCGAAGCCCCTCTGCCGAAACTTGCTTGGTACTGTCACATTCATTCTCTTACTTTGAAGTTCCTTTGCATCGCACACTAACCACTTTCTTCTAGGTACATCCGCCAACTTACCAACGGCGTCACGCAGCAGAGCTTGGACACGGCGCTCTCGTCAATCGCACCCATTCGCGACAAGACGACGCTCTTCCTTCGCACAGACAGCTTCCCGCCCCTGAGCAACATCACCACCGATTGGAGAGATGCCAGGCCGTGTGAGGCTGACTTTGGTTTTGCAAAGCCCCACGCCTTCCGCTTCCCCTTTGACACCGTCACAGCTGGCATGACTGTTATCTACCCGGTGCGATCAAACGGGGCCCCGGCGGGTGAGGATGAGGGCAATGAGTTTAGCATTGGGTTCGAAAAGGAGCTTGCTCAGGACCTCATTGCAGATCCAGAGTGGAATAAGTATTTCGAGTTTCGCGGCGTGGATGCTGAAGAAAATGGCAATTAAGCAGGTTTGCCGAATCTTGTTTGGCACATTACACATACTCGAATAATGATCAACCGCGAAAACACGACTGATTCATTGAAATTCTTGGTGATGTTTGTGGCATTCAAGTAATGTATGGACAATTCATCTCGCAAAAATAGATGTTTTCGTTGATTTCTCGTGCAAAGAACGCGATCAACGCCTACACTCCAAGCAGCCTCGTGCTCTTGGCTGTTACCGCGATTAATTCTAAAGTTTGGAAACGTGCCATTGGCAGAGGGTGCTGGGTTAGAACAAAGCTCCAGCTGTTGGAGGAAGTACTTGTCTCGATAACTTGATTGAGTTGGGTTTGGCAAACCGTAATCTGAATCACATTCCTCCAGCCCATCACGATCCAGCGCCACATTTACAGACTCCATCAGACGTCGTGTTACAGGTAGAGATGTCTTGGACAGGTATGTCCAATAACGAGGAGAATAAAAGATCTCATCTGGAAGAGGTATTGACCCAAGCATCGTTATCCTTACCGCCACCGGATTGGGTTGACAGCAGCTCTGCCGGAGTCCCCTGTTGCGAGCGGGCACGGGCCTATAATAATGGATCCTCGCTTCAGCTGTCAGTTCCTGCTGCTGCTAATATTTATGTTCTCATGGGTGACTCCCTCCCTTATCTTGCTGAATCCCCTGTTCTCAAAAGGCGCAGCACAGATATTTCACTCCACTGAGCTTGAACGAGTCAGCAGCCACCCAACTCGGCTCGATTCCTCCCGTAGATCCAAAATCCAAATAGCCTACCCCTTTCTTGTTTTACCATCCGCCTGGAATCTCCTTCGATTGAACCTTCATCCATTTCCTTTTTTATCCCACGGCTTGGCCGAGCTTCCGGCGACGACGCGTGGCCGTTGAACCAAAATCACTAGTCTTCTGCTAGCTCGATCGTGGCGCTCATCACAGGCGACCGGGGTCCCAAAGGTTAGCGCCATCGGTTCCTGTGGGCCAGCCACGAGACGATGCGTGAGTGATTGGATTGCCTTGGGGATGGTAAAGATGTCTGCTGCTCAACTCGCACGATTGACAAACGCGAAAAACGTTGATTTGTAACTATACATAAAACCTCTGCAGTTTTAGGCTAGAAATTAAGTCTCCATACACCGCAGCTAATGTAGTATTTCGGGAGCTAACCTTCGAAGCCTTCTAGCCTGGGGATCAACAACCCCTGACCCACATCTCCCCCAGTACGTCATGTAATGATTGCACTTCATTGATCCCGACGCTATTGTCAATAGTTTTTCAGCTACGGAGTAAATTCCCTATTGTTGTTGAAGCCCTTAAGCGACGCAAGGACAGAAGCAGCAAGGGTCACCTCGGCGGTTATATCAACACCTGAGTCCCCGTGATGTCTTCTCGCCAACCAACAAACTTCTGCAGCACACACTCTTTTCAAAAATGGTCTCCTTCAAGACATTCCTTATTGCTCTCGCGTTGGGCGTCGAAGCGCTTGCTAGTGTGGCGCATCCGGCCAGCTGTGTCACCAAACTTGGCACATCTTCATTGAAACACGTCAAGAGCCAGACTTCGACCAAAACTCAGACCATTACTGGAACCAGGGTAGTCATCAAGAAGAGGAACTCTACAATTACACCGACTCCCACCACCCTCACTGTCTCGGAAACTGAAATATCTACCCTGACCGTAACGGCAGATCAGGAGACTGACACTGCTACGACGACTATCATTGGTAAGAAATATCCGTTCTCCGTTCAGTTCGCTGTTAACAGCTTGAAGAAACATCGACAGAGACGGATACCCTTGTGATTACTCAGACATCCACCGAAACCGACACAACCACCATTACGAGCACGTCGACTTCCACCATCGCTGCTCCTTCTGGGTTTACTCCTGTTGCCTCTCAGCTGGCCGCCGCCACCTCGGCTGCTCGCAAGTTCAAAGGTCGAGCAGCGGCCCTCCTCGAGGAGAGAAAGGCTAAAAGTCCTGCCTCGGTAAAGTGTGGCAAGGATGGCAAGCCTGTCATCAACTTGAAGCAATACCCTCAAGCAGTCAGCTGCGTCAAGACAATTACAAAGACTGCCACAAAGACAATCACATCCACTGCCAAAGGTTCTACTGTGACAGCTGCTCAGTCCACCGAAATCGAGACCGCCACTGTCACTGAAACGGCTACTTCTACCGAGTTGCCTCCGGATGCTGAGACAACCATCACCGAGAGCTCAACGACTACAGTGACGACTACGACTGAAATTGAGACCACCATCACTACTACAACTACCTGCAAGTCATACCTTCCACTGATTTCCCATTCCTCGCTAACATGCTACCAGCCACCACTCAATCCGTTGTTCCAACTCAAGTAAATGGTGCCTGCCTCTCGGATAACCTAGTTAACCAGAACAACGCTGGCTACTACATCAGCACTATGAGTTCGGACAATGGCTTGACTTTTGCCTCCGCCAGCAGTGCGCTTGCCTGCTGTCTTGCATGCCAAAACACCAATCTGTGCACGGGATCAGGATATTTTGGTGGGAGTACATGCTTTCTCTCTTTAGCAACTACTACCTGCAGCCCTGGCGTGATTGGCCCTGGTTCTTGGTCGGCCTCCTCAAGCTCCACCGCACAATATGCCGTCACCGTCAGCAATGGGCAGTGCGGCAATCTGAAAACCGGTTAAGATTAAGTGGTAGAAATGGTGGGCGTACCAAGTTGGCTGTATTGTATTCTCATTCTGGCACTCAACAACGTTCATCTTTTAGCTCAACAATCTGGCCCTTGGCAAATATCCCTAGATTAAATCTAATTATTTGAAGACTGGCTTCGTAGGATCACCCGGGGAGCAGTAGAGGTACCGGTAGTCACGGACGCGCATCCTTTTAGTTAGTCAACTCTGGTGCATCAATCTGATTTGCTTGATCTCCGTATGAGCGAACCTTGGATAGATAGAGGCATATGCGCCAGGCCGAATCAAAAAAAGATATGAGGGAATACCTTGCAGTTCAATGACACCCTTTGCAAATGGTTGACCGAAAATGCATACGGGCAAACATAAATAACCAGCTCTTAACATGATCAGCCTAAGCTAAGCAGATATTATTCGATTATGGAATTAAAAATGCAGCCCCCTCTGTGTTGTCGCCTGCATGGGCACTGGAAAGCTGAATCGACTATCCAAAAGGCTGTTGCGTGGGCGCTTCGGCCAGTTGGTTATGCATCAGTGATGAAAAACGTGGTCAGAAATACTTCATAGATTATCAAAGCCAAGGACAATGGACAGGCAACTTTTGTTTCCCAGCCATTGGCAGAAGGTGACTGACGTGGATTAAAAACAATGGGGAATTCAAGACTGTGCTTAATAATCATTGTATGCACTCTGTACACTGTTGGGAGGCTGTATGCATGCATGCATACGTCTGAAGCATGAAAGACCACCAATAAGAAGCCATCATCGTAACAACGCACGTGCACTGAGATCGACATAAGCGGATCTCAGCCGCACGAGACTCTGAAATATACCGCATCGCCAATAAGCGCCACTTTTAGGTGCAACATCGATTTTGTTCTTTCAATATCGTTCTACGTTTATCGCTTCTAAAGATGCTCGATGTTAATGCATATACTGTCGGCTGGATCAGTGCCCTTCAAACCGAACTAGTGGCCGCCCAGGCCTTTCTGGATGAACAACACGACAGCCCGAACTATGACTCTGACAACGACAACACTATTTACAAATTCGGATCAATCGAGGGGCACAATGTTGTGATCGGAGTTCTACCAAGCGGGGAGTACGGGATAGCCACTGCCACGGCTGTCGCACGCGATATGATGCGGAGCTTTCCCAATATTCGGATCGGGTTGCTGGTGGGAATTGCCGGAGGTGCTCCAAGTGACAAGCACGACATTCGCCTTGGCGATATAGTGGTAAGCTCACCTCAGTGTGGGCACGGCGGTGTTATCCAGTTTGACTATGGAAAAAACATTCAAGATCAGGCTTTCAAACACACAGGCTTCCTAAACCAACCCCCTACACTTCTTCGCTCCGCAATGACCATTATCCAAGCGGATTATGAGATTGATGGCCACCAAATAAATGATGCAATCGATCGTATATTCGCTCGAAAGCCTCGACTTCGCAAGAAGTACGGGAAGCCTGATTCCGCCACCGATCGTTTGTTTCACAGCCATGTTGTTCATGAAAATGACGACACTGATTGTGGCATTTATTGTGCCAAGGGTTCATCAACATTAATCATTCGTCGGGACCGTACTGAACAGGATGATGATCCTGTTGTTCACTATGGAAACATTGCCTCAGCCAGCCAATTGATGAAGGATGCAAGGCAGCGCGACAAGCTTGCAAAAGAACATTCGGTACTCTGCTTCGAGATGGAGGCAGCGGGACTTGTAAATCATTTTCCCTGCTTGGTCATTAGAGGCATATGCGACTATGCAGATTCACACAAAAACAAAAATTGGCAAGGATACGCGGCGATGACCGCTACAGCTTTTGCTAAAGACCTGCTTGCTCGAATTCCTCCAAACAAGGTCAAGAATGAAAAGAGGATCAGCGAGATTTGTGACCTTGTCGAGATCATAAAGGGAGATCTCAAGAACACAGATGAAAAAGTCAAGGCTATAAAGGCTACTGTTGATAGAACAGCAGATCTTGACGTATTGAACTGGTTGTCACATGTTGACTACGGTTCTTACCATAGCGATATCCTGAGAAGGGCCGAGCCTGGAACTGGAAAATGGATGCTGAATTCTAGCAAATACAAAGAGTGGTACAATGGCGAAAAGTCTACCCTCTTTTGTCCAGGCATCCCTGGTGCTGGAAAGACGACTCTGACATCGATTGTCATTGAAGATCTAGACCATAAGAAAGAATCAGGTCGCAACTTCAATGTTGGTATTGCATATATCTATTGCAGTATTCAAGAAAAGCAAAAGCAAACGGCCAATCAGTTGATGTCCAGTTTATTAAAGCAACTCTCTGAGCAGCAAGCAACACTCCCAGAACGTGTGAGGGCGCTTTACCAGCAGCATGTAAAAAAGCATACACGGGCAACGGCTTTAGACATTCGATTGGAGCTTCTGTATGTCCTAGAAATGTTCGACAAGGTTTTTATTCTTGTTGATGCGCTAGACGAATTCCAGGATTTTGATTACGGGCGGGGAAGATTTATAGCAGATCTTTTCGGCCTCCAAACAACACGCAGCGTCAATATCTTTATTACTGCACGGCCACTGAAAGAGATTACAGATGAATTTCGTGAAATTTCATCATTAGACATTCGAGCAGATGAAGATGACATGAACCGGTTTGTCAGCAGAGAGATACACAACCTGAAAAGATTCGTCAGTCGCAACGTCGAACTACAACGAGAAATCAAGAATGCGGTCATACAATCTGCGAATGGAATGTAAGTGCAAATATGATCAGAGATGGCTTAATGCTAATTGAGGTAGGTTTTTATTAGTGACCCTACATATGAGATCGCTCTATAATGTAACAACAGTCAATGGAATTCGGTCAACCCTCAGCAAATTAAAAAGTACATATGATTCCGTATACCGTGACATCATGAAGCGAATCGAGGACCAGCCTGCCGCAGAGAGGGATTTAGCCATGAAAACTCTATTATGGGTTACGTGTGCTGGGGAACACCTTACTGCATCTCAGTTGCGAGAGGCTTTGGCTGTTGAAGAACGCAAGGATAGCGTTGATGAGAACAACCTGGCGGATATCGATGACATAGTATCATGCTGTGCTGGTCTTGTCATCGTAGATGAAAAAAGGGATATCGTCCGGTTATCTCACCACACAACACAGGAATTTCTTACAAGTACGCGAGATGAATGGTTTCCTTGGGCAGATGCAACTATTTCAAAGGCTTGCTTTACCTATGTCTCATTTCAGGAATTCCAAAGCGGTTCCTGTGATTCTAAAGTTGGGTTTGACCGGCGTTTACGCCGGAACCACTTATACAAGTACATCTGCCGACACTGGATCCATCGAGTTCGGTTGGATTCTATAACTTTCCCCCAAGCTCTAGAACTTTTCGACAGAAATTCTCATATCGATTCGCTCATCCAAGGCGTGATATGCATCGACAATCACTCATCATGGTCCACTAGCCCTAGCCCAAAACATCCTGAACGCTTTACGGGGTTGCATTTAGCTGCTTATTTTGGGTGGACTAAAGCAATACAGCATTTTGCTAGTCTTCGTCAAGAACTTGATGTAAAGGATAGTCTCGGCAGAGTTCCTTTGATGTGGGCAGCTGAGAACGGTCATGGAACCACAGTGCAATATTTGCTTGACACTGAAAGAGTGGATGTTGACTTATCAGACAGCTTCGATCAAACAGTATTTCGGATTACTGGCGAAAGCGGCCATGAAAATGTGGTTGAAATACTTTTAAAGACAGGTACGCACCTTGATACTGATATGAATTTAAGAGGATCACGAATCGAGGACCTAGGTCTTGGATATATGGCACAATACAGAAGAACTGGAAATTCAGAAGCTCTTAAAATAGCCATTTCCTACATGCAAAAAGCTCTCGACATAATACCAAAGAACCATCCTAAGCGAAAAGGTTGGCTGACAAATCTTGGGTTCGGGTATCGAGACTTGCATCGGAGTTCAAACGGTCTACTTCATATTGAATTAGCCAATGAACTTTTTGAAGAAGCAATGACACTCATGGCACACGACGATCCGGAAATGCCAGACTTACTGAACAACCTTGGGGCTGGATACAAGCTGGGTTACAAAACGAACAATCGCTTGGGTTATTTTAATCATTTTGCCGGATTGAAAAACGCCATCCGATGCTTTGAAATGGCAGTTGACCTCACACATGATGACCACCCAAGCAGAGCCACTTTCACCAGAGACCTTGGATCCGCACATCTATTTGGGTATCAAGAAATGGGAGATCTGAACCATCTCGATAAAGCCATTGATACGCTTGAGAAGGCCCTTTCTTTAACGCCGGATGATGACCCAAGGCAAGCGAACAATCTCCACAGTCTCGGGGTTGCATTCTCAGAGCGATACCAAATTACGCGTGCTCCCGAGGACCTCGAAATGGCGGTTGAGCAACATCAACAGGCGTTTGATCATGTTTCAATTTCATTAATGGAACGGTTAAGTTATGGTATCAGTCTATTTGCACTGCATTATAAAACCGACGCTTGGGTTTCCGCTTACGAAATTGCTGCTGAAACATTGGCCCTCATTCCTCCATTCTTACCCTCATCTCTACGCAATTCGAACAAGCACTCTCTTCTCAAAAGAATTTCCGATGTCGCATCAATTACAGCAGCTTCGGCCTTGACAGCAGGAAAATCCGCCAATGATGCCATCCAAATCTTGGAGCATGGCCGGGGGTGTGTATTAAAGACTGCGTTTGACATACCCACAGATATCTCCGGCCTTGAGGCTGCACATCCTGAGCGAGCTGCGCAATTCAACACACTAAAAGAAGAGCTAAATGGGCTTTTATCATGTGATCAGGGAAGTCACTTCCAGGAGGTCTGCAAGAAACTAGATGCAATGCTTCAAGATATTCGGGGTCAACCTGGGTTCGAGCGCTTTCTGTTATCTCCTTCTGAAAATGAACTGAAGGCAGCAGCACAATTTGGGCCAATTGTCATTATCAACACGAGTAAATATCGATGCGACGCTTTAATCATTGAAAAGCACCGGATATGGACCTTGCCTCTCCCCGAGTTAAAGCTGCGCGCGATTGAAGCTCGACACAACAATATGATTGATTTCGAAGTATTTGAATGGCTTTGGGACACTATCGCGAAGCCTATACTAGATGCATTGGGATTTATAAACACACCATCCAACGGGAATTGGCCTCGAGTTTGGTGGATTCCCACTGGTGCTCTTTGCAAGTTTCCAATTCACGCGGCAGGCTTCTATTCCCCAGGCTCGAAAAACACGGTCCTAGATAGAGTCATCTCATCCTACAGCTGCTCTTTGACTGCCCTCATCCATGATTTGCAGGCCTTTTCCAAGCCTAGCATTCCTGAGCAACACGGAACAGCCCTTGTTTTGACTTCATTATCATGCTCAACCGATCCATTCGCACCCGACATGAGGGTTTCTAGCGATGACGACCAGTCTACTGCAAACGAAACATTGATTTTATCCGAAGCTGAAATGGTAGAGAAGGTATGCAGCTCTATGAAATTACTTGTTCTCAAGTCTCCAACATACCGCGAAATCACCTCCGCTTTAGAGACGTGCAAAATATTCCACTTTGCCGGCCACGTTTCCAATTCTTCTTACAACCCCTTGGAAAGCGGATTTCATCTTGGCGGAGATATGGACCTCAGGATAAAAACCCTTTTGGGACTAAATGCTCCGGCGCACAGGCGACATTTAGCCTACCTCTCAGGATGTAGGACTGGCAGAGTCAAGTACAAGCTTCGCCTGGGGGTCGACAGGATTACGCACATTGCCAGTGCGTATCAGTTGGCTGGGTTCCAAAATGTCATCGCAACAGTAGCAAAGGTAAATGACCGGTCTTGCATGGAGGTGGCCGCAAAGACGTACGAATGGATGGAAGGTCACGGCGTGATTCGCGGGTCTGTATCCGAAGCACTTCATCATTCTATAAGAAGCCTTCGCGAAGAATGGATTTTAAATGGCGCCGAAAGAAATGTACATACTCGAGCTGCATTTGCTCCCTCTGACTACGACAGATTCGGACCAAGGTTGGATTGGGCCCCATACGTGCACTATGGCATCTAGTTGGTCGGAGGCTCCCACGAGCTCGTCCTTCTCATACGGCATCGGCCATGTTTCAGGCAACGCTATTATTGAGATCCTTGAGCTTCAATATTAGCATTTCGATAATAAATTACAATTGTGTTCAGGTTAGCTTAAGTTGATCACCCCCCCCCCCCCCGGTCAGGGCGAAAATTTACATGACCGGGTCATCCAGGTACTAGATTACAGCGGTTGCATACAAATAGGGTTCAACAATACATAAGTTTGGTTGAGCCTGTTTTTTTTCACAAAAAGTTGATCGTATAAAAAAGATTCTACAAGAAACATCTTCAAATTGATGGTGAACAAAAACATGAAATGTGAATGAGCCTAGGAATTTTAATTATTTTTTCTCCTTCCTTTCTCGCGTTTTTTCCCGTCTTGCCGAAATGGATATCAAGTTAGTGATAGAGAGCTGATTGCAGCTCCGTACCCTTGTCTCTTTTGTTATGTGGACGATCGCGAAAAGGCAAAGATTGATTTGCCCTAGTAGGAAGGCTCGACCACCATCAAACTAGCTCACCAAGCCAGTAACCTGTGGTTTCGTGGTCTAACGGTTATGACTGCGGATTCTGATTCCGCCAGCGAGGGTTCGACTCCCTCCGAGACCTTTCTTTTTGATTTTTTTGGTGTCTAGCTACCCTAGACCCGCGACTGTCTGAAGTTTCATCGTTGTTATTTACTAAATCGCTCGGATTATGAAAGGGTGGCGGCCAATTGAAGAAAGCTAATGATGAATGTGGGAAGCAAACCGTCTCTTTTTTTTGTTTTGAATGTTAGCTCTACGTTGACGCAGTGTTCGGTTCTTATCCAGATGAAGATGAGCAGGTGTATGTGCCGAGTCTCGGCAAATGCAGATAAGGAGTGGAGACAGATTGAACCCTGGCAGCGAAACAGGGACAAAGGGATCAATTATTGGTCCATGCGGCAAGTGAGACATGTCACAACTTTGCTTTTCATCATGCATCGCAACGACGATGGCCTTGTCTGCTGCTTGGTGGCCGACTTTTCTAGACCTCGGGAATCGAGTCTAGCGGCGTTTTTAGCGCTACACCCACACGAGATGGACGGCCTCTGATTGGCTCGGCATGGGATCGGATAATCATCGCACATTAATTTGTCTGGCTTGGCCCTGACCCCACTCCGGTCGCAATTGGTGACGATAACGCTCGGAACTTTGTTTGCTTGATATTTGACGAGAACATGAACATCGACAGATGCCTTCGCCATGGATCAAGCCACGCCTGCGGCTGATTCGCAGGAAACAAAGTGAGTCCATTCCGGGTTGAGAGGCGTCCATAGCGGCTCTGTTCTCACGCAATGCTGCAGAAAACTGCGCAATCGCCTCGCGCAGCGGGCCTTTCGCCGCAGACAGGCAGAGGCTATCAAGCAGCTGAAAACTCTGGCGCAAAGCAACCAGGCCCCCGAAAATGAGCGCATCAAGACTCTGGAGCGCGAGAACAGCCAGCTGCGCGCCCAGCTGGCCGAGGTCCTGGCCAAAATGTCGACGCTCCAGGCCACCGTCCAGTCCGTGACAGAGTCCGTCTCAAAGGCCCTGGATGACACCACTCCGGCGGGTTCCGGGAAGCCGAATCCCACCACCGAGCCGTCGGAAGTCCCTGTGGAAACCGTAGAAGCCCATTCCGACTCGCCAAACGGCTGGCTGATTACCCATCGACCACTGCCTTCAGATGCCGGACCGGATGTGACCAAGGCCCAAGAGCCTGCGGCACCGCTGACCGTAGCACCGCGTAAGTCATCATCCGCCATGCCCGACCAGTTTGCGGGTGGCACTTCTCTGACACAACTCGCAGAGGATCTCGATCTCAGTAAAACCTGGCCCGAGTTGGACATGGCCACTGCAAGTCCCCTATACGGGCAAATCCCCAAGATTTGGGAATTTGAATATCAAATGGGACCGCAGCCTTACCTGCACGCCATGTCGGCCGCTGAACAGTTCAACACAATTCTTGGTAAACGCTGGGCGACGTCCAACTCGCCATTTTCTGACCACATCAACCTTCTTCAACAACTCCTAAAGCACAAGCTCAACAAAACAGGTCTAATAACCAGTCCCCAGAGTCTGGCCCGAAGGCAATTAGCAACTCGTCACAACCTGCTCGAGGGAATATTCTAACTTTTTTTCTCTTTCCGTGTTATAGTCTTTACCAACCAATCCTCATGCTGCTGTCCATGTTCAACAGCATGACGCGCCCTCACATGATGGACTGGTACGCGAAAACACGCTACTTCCACATCATCGATCTCACCGCCTGGCAAATCTATCCCTCGCTCAGCACGTTTGGGAGGCTGCACGAGCGGTTCCGGCCCACGGACGTCCAGGAAAAGAACAGCCACCCCCGCGTAATCGACTGGATAGCATTCCCCTCGCTGAGGGACAAGCTCATCCAGCTGCACTCGGCTAACCCGCAAATCGACCAGATCTACTGCGACGTCGTCAACAGCTACGTCGTCGAGGCCAACATGTCGGACCTAATACAGGGCGCCCCGCCCCTCAACGTCTACATCCGCGTGACGGATTTGATTTCAGCAATGTCGTCGTTGGACGAGAGTGAAGCTAACCAGGACATAACGCTGCCAGCCCCAGATGCCAACTGCCTCTTCACCATGGGCCTGTACGCGCGCGCCGCCTTTCGCCATCTCAACATGGGCCGCGGCGTGTCGTCGTACAAGGTCGAGCCCGCCCTGTTTGGAAAGTACCCGGAGCTGTATGACCAGGAGGTCATGGCAAACGGCGTGCCCCTGAAGCCGGACCTCCAAATCACGCTGAGCCCTCCCAAACCGCTCGATCCTTCCACCGCCGAAACATACCACAGCTTTATAGACTTTTACCTGGATTCCTTTGAAACGTTTTAATACAAAGAGAGACAAAGATACCCTCTGTTTGCAGGCTTTAGGCATGAAGTCTGGTCCCAAGATTCTTGCCGTGATGTTGAAGATGCGCGCCAAGTTTGAGAGAGAGTCTTGGGCGACGCTGAATTTTGTGATTGAAGTTTATGGGGAGAACAAAACTCGCTCTTAGTCAGCAATGCTGGTCATTGAATTTGAGAGTCTATCACCTTTGTTTGAAACAGGCAGGCAGGGTTGGCATTTGGTGTGTGCAAGCGTGGTATAGTGCTGACTGCTATGGACCCCTTGACATAGCATTTGCGGGCCGAGCTATTCCCAAGTGGCTCTGGCCTGCACCGAGTATTTGCTCACTGCTCAGCCCTGCTCAGCTGCCGGGGGTTGGCAGATAGACCTGATCCTTCACGTTGGGGGCGGCCGCTGAGGCTGCAACCTTGCTCCGCCACCATGACCCTTTAGCAAGATAGTGTCAACCTCGCTTGATGGAGCCCATGGCCGTGTACCGCACCCATGGTGTATGTACGCTTCACATTTTTAGCATACATATGGAGGATGGATTGGTAAAGATACAGTAATGACCAATTGAATACCCAAGGGCTGACCTGAATGACCCTTACACTTTTTTTTTTGTCCATCTTCACCTGTGCACCTGGCTAACTTGCCAAGCAACAATAACCGCAAATTGGGGCAACTATGTCCATCTTTCCCGCTTCTTGACTAGCCATTGACTGCCACGCTGGCGTAGGGCAGGGCTAAGCGCACGGCCTTGATTGGCTGTACCATAGTTTGCTCGCCTTGGCGAAGGCATATCCCATGCAAGCGGCCCACGCTCTGCACTCTTGTGGTGCATGATGCCAACTTGGGTCGCGCGAATTTGGCCTCAAATGCGACCTTTCGCCAGGCGCCGACAAGGGCAAGTTTACAGCTGCGAGTAAGCAGAAGCACGCGCTAGGCTGCTATGAGGTTTCACTCCAATACCCTTGTCGATGAACCTTGCTGTTTTTGTCTTTTATCTCTCCATCTCCATGTCAGATATATACACTTGGCGCCAGAGGGCTGCTGTCAGATTCTAAATAAATAAAGTCCTCCAGCCCGCACCTCTATCTGCATGTTTATTTGATACCCTGAGCCTAATTTGCGATTTCTTTTGTGTTTGAGCAGCTCAGCCTGTGGTGAAGGGTCGATTCTATTTCACTCGGCTCACTGCCATTCGATTTATAGCCCAACATGGGCATCAACTTTTCTATCCCAGAAGTTTGCCAACGGGCCGGCCAGAATGTCACAGAGGCACAGTGCTCTATCGCGTTCAATTCATCAGGCGGCGTTGGAAGCTTTGGCGAGACGGGCCGGGGTGAACTGGCGCCCGACACAGACTTTGCTGGCCAAGGAGTTCGTAACCCACGCCCGGAAATGACTATCCACCGAATAATACTGATCGGCTAACCTCGCATAAAGGTACTCATTTCTTTCTTCGTCCCTAGCGTCCTCGTCGGGTTCTTTGGTCTTGTATTTGCCGTGGCGAGAGTGGTGTCCTTCTTCTTTGCCTGCCGACGACGGAGAGTGCATGGGTGAGTTGGTTGTGATTTGGCTGTCCATGGGCGCATAACCTATTCTTAATTTCCACAACCTCTTGGAGAAGAAACTGACACTAGAGATTTAGGACCGACGACCCTATCAGTGGAGGAAAAAGTTCAGAATGGCTGCATGAAACGTTTGATGGTTTAATCTCGTCTGCTGCCGATGCCCAGCTCTTTCTCATTATTGCGTACGGCGCTGCGTTTTACGCGAGTGCGGGATGCACCATGACCGTCTATTCATATCTCATCGCTATCCACACAATTCTTACTGGCCTCTGCACATCCTTGCTGGCTTTTGTTCTCATCCGCGGATTTCACAAGAAGTGGTTCTCTAGCGCAGTGCGCGTGGCGCTTTTCGCAGTCTGCATAGCCGGCTTGTTCGGCCTCAAGGATTTTCAGGAATTCGAGGACCAAGGAGTACTTGGCAGCCAGATCCCGGGCCAGGCACAAAACGACAGCCTGGTTGTTTTGCCCGCCATTTGCCTGCTGGAGTCCTCGCTTGATCCCTTGTCGTCTCTGTCAACGGACGAGAAGAGCTACCTAACCAACGATGGTATTCGGCGGAACGCTTACGTGCAATCGCGGCTGATTCTCGTGGTTTTTGTGCTAGTTGCCCTGGTTAAATTGGTTTTTGGCGCAACCACACGCGTGAGACCGGAGGAAAGCAATAAGGTCAAAGAAAGAGTATGCGGAGGGAATCCAAGCGTTCTCGGGTACATGATGACTACGGGATTAAAGGCCATCATATGGGGCCTGTGTTTGGGCCTGGTCATCTGGAACTGGGCTGTCATCTTCCTTCTGCGGGATTGGATGGACAAGTCCGGCTGGTTGAAATTCGACCTGGGAACTGATGGCAAAATGACCAATCCTGAGCGAGACGTGCAGAGCGTTGGCCAGGTTGCGCCCTTGATCGCGCTTGGTGCCATCGCCATAACTCTCACTGATGCGCTCTCTGATGTTGTATTTGGGAAGACGGATGACGACAGTAACAATCAAACGGCACAAAACAATGCTCAAAATGCGGGTATACCTTTACAAGCTGGTGTAAACCAGCGATACAGGAGCCAAGGCTATTCTCCCATAGCCCCATGAGACAGATCGGACGTATTGAAATTTTATATGTCTCTATACTAGAGTGGCAGCAAGAAAGTGTGATTTTTTTCAGGTTTGATACATGTTGATAAATGCCGTATCTACTTTATCCCGTTGTGCTGGAACATCAATATCTCACAGCTTTTGCATGAATTTTCCGAGTTTAGGATAGACTTATGTACAAATTATCTAGTATAAATGCCATCTCAAGACCCTTGGACCACGTTTGGGACATTTATCCAACTCACTATGGCTTCTGATACGCGACCTGGTCCTCACACCAAAATACACCTAGACTGTGTATGGACTCCAAAATATCCCATCACTATCCCATTTTTTCTTCAAGTCTCTCAACTGTGACAAACGGTCCTCGTCAAAAACCTCCTTCAAAGCCATACCGAACCGCATGTTGTTGGGAAATGTTTTGAGTGGCTCCTCTTGGCCCTTCCCGAGTTCGGCCATCAGGTCATCTGCGACCTCCCTTATCGCCGGTACAGTATCCTTGTTTTTACAGACGGATACAAACATGGCCAAAACACCCCTATCTCGGTTCTCGATGAACCTGGAGCTGTTGTTGCTCTCTCTTCCGAGATCTTGATGCTTTGAAGTATTTTGAGAAGATATGATCAAGGGGCTACTCTGCGCATCGGGGTACTTCTCAGTCGCGGAAAGCCACAGAGAAAAGCCATCTCGGATAGCATTGGCATTCGTGCTTTTCAGCCAAAAAGAAGTAATTGACTTTTGGCCCCCGCGGGCTTCAAACGGCCGGAACCGATCATTTATGTTTGACATAGGAATCATATCGGTGGTTGCATTGATTGCTTTCGAGACCGCGCTTTCCTCAAACAAGACGGCTGATTCGGCCTCGGCCCTTTCACGTGGGCCAAAGAATGAACTTCCAACGATGATGATTGGTGTCCCGGCCATCGGAGTACCTGGAGGGCTGCGCGCAAATGTGATGATGTTGACTGCCAAGGACGAAGGCTGCTGCGTGAGACGACAGAATAATTGCGCAGCTTCATCAATGGCTTGTGCTGGAAACACAAGCGAACGCAGCCAAAATTTGTCGTCTGTCATGTTTAGAGCTGCGATGGGATATGTAGCAGTTGTCATGGCCGTGATGACGCCTAGACCGTGGCCTGCGCCGCACAGGACATTGAAAATGTCGAGTTCGCCCCCCTCTGACGACGAGCTCACTTCAATGACATTTCCCTCGGATGTGACGAGCCGGAATGAGATGACGTTGTCGGCCATCCATCCGTGAAGCCCAGTAAATGGCGTGTTGCCACCACCAATGGCAGACCCAACTACACCCACGGCATTGCAGTTTGGCAGGGGAGTGTAGTAGCCCTTGGCAGCCAAAAACGTGACCAATTCCCCAGTGATGACGCCCCCACCCACCAGTACTGTTTTGTCGCTTTCATTTAGTTCCAGCGTCTTGAATCTGCACATGTCCAAGTACAGCGTCTTGGAGGTCACAGGTGTGAATGTCCCATGGCCTCCACAAGCAGCAACAATGGTGAGGCTGTTCGCCTTGGCGACGCGAATTGCATCTTGTACATCGCTTTCTGTCTCGGGCGTCACTACCAAAGCAGGCTGACCAATGTTGGTATCTGACCAACGGGAGATGGGTGATATGTTTGCGTTTGCGTCGGGGACAACAAATTTGCAATGAAGCGAATCCAGCATGGAGATTGTGGCGGCCATGATTGCAAAGAATAGTTGCGAGGAGAATATTTCAAAGTGTTTAGGAAGTGGAAGTGCTACCTAAAGGGCAGTACTTAAAGCTCGGCAAGGACGGTATTCTAAAATCTGACGTGAGGCCTTTAGGCCGTCGGCACCATTGTTAGTCCGAGAGGACTTTAGTCAACAGAGATAACTTGGGGGGTTGGGATGACACTAAATTAGCCTCAACCCCATTTGTCATCGTCTTATGATTGGAGTTTTGCTATCGCGTGTATGGACATGGGAATCAACTCCTCTTCATTGACAAAGAAGGAGGCTATTCGGCTATGGACTAGCAAAGCAATGCTTCTTTATCCCCCCTCCGATTATTACATAGCAATGTTCAGAAGCACTGAAAGGAAAATAAGTGAGGGTGATGGATATAACCGCGACCTCGTGAAGCTATCATCTAAAATGTGATGACATGGCGTGGTGGACGTGATTCCGAATATTGAACGCATGCTTGTTCATGTCCACAGTGCTATGGCATAGCTCCGTGTCTTGCCACCAAAGATAGTTGAATACTCTTATCCGAATCTTGTGAGATAATAATGGCAATACCCTCCCGCTGGGATATTTTAAGCCCTTCAGGTCCAAAGGTCACTCATATAGGCGCCTTCTGTTGAGGGGTCTGTATATGGCTTCTGAATCAATCTCGCTTGGTTCCAGCTTACACGCATCCGGAACTTTCCTCAGAGCAATATACCCAAACTCCTCTTGGGGCCGAACGTCAGCAAGGTGGACTTGCAATTCCTTTAATGACTGCGCGCGTTCAGAGCCATCCATGGCACTTCCACTAGAGACCCCAGGGATATAAATATTATCCCGAGTCATTGAACTCGCGTAGCCGAGTAGATCTGGACCTCGGATAAGAAACTTTAAAACTAGCCCGCCAATGGCTAACAACTCGAGAATAGTTGTGGCAATTATCAGTAGAGTTGCCCATGGTCGATGTGCTTGGTAGACTGTCGAAAAGTTTGTTGCCTCTCCTCGAGTAGTATTAAAAGGCATTGATGTGTAGTTGGTGGCCGAGGTATCCGTTAATGAGTTGTCTGCATGCCATTCTGGAGACATGGTGGCCTCCTAGTAGGTATTGAAAACGGTGGTGAGTCTCTTTGAAAACTCCGAGTCATCCAAATTGCTACCTGTCCTGTTTGAAAATGAAAATGGGTAAGAATTGCCTCGCGTGTAGCTATCCGTTGGCGATATGGCCTCATTGTGAATCTTTAACCCATTGGTCCTCTAGTTTTCCATGATGTTGATGATTCCGACCGATACTAGATACTTAAAAATAGTCACCTCGGTCGGCTTGTAGCGATAGTTGACTCTTTTCTGCCTGTTTACCTGGCAGGTTGTTGATGAAGAGGACGGCCCGCATTGGATCCAACTCTCTAACATTACAACTTTCGCAGTACAATTATACAATGTGAAGTACCTAGCTTCCCCACTACTGTGAGTAAGTTTATTCTGACGTGCGTACAGCATATATCCAGGTGAGACTTTGTCAAAAGTTGAATTGTTGTATGCGTGACTGGGCGGGAATAGCAAATTAGCGACAAATGTGCTATAAGGTGCAGTTCGGTTCTTGCTTATCTGAGTTATGGTAAGCTCTTCAACGGTGAAATAGTCCGTATAGTCGTCATTTGATATCTTATCATTGACAAGTTTACACCTGAAATCCAGATATGAAGTATTGATTGCGAAATTGTATTGTGATTTACACAACGAAAAGTTCAGTCCTTGGATTCGTCGTCCGAGTAAAGATGCATAATGAGCATGTGCTTCTGATAATTCTTGATGTCGAGTATCATAAATAATGTCGTCTTGTGCCTCGGAGGGTAATTGTGGGATCTTGGGTAGATTCCATAAATCTCTTGGAGAGTACTTTTGGCTTGGTGATGTCATCAGACTGGAGATATAAAGCGAATCTGAATATGTTGCCCCCCTATATGCACCACTTCCAGATATAATCCAGCTGCTTTGGCACATCGGATGCATGTAATACACCGTCCCAATTGTCTTGTTGTGCACTTCTGTGGGGGAAAACGGACGAGCAGCACTCTGGCCGCCCAGCGGCGACAAGGCCCATATCAGAAATATTATCGTGCCGATTAGAACATGCGTGCGAACAAACAGAAGCCTCTCTATTGATCCGGCCAGGCTCTGGCTGCCCGATATTTGCTCCAACTTCCCGAGGCTGATGCCCTCTTTCGTCTCTAGTCGCCATCGGGCTAGGCTTTTGTAAAACCGAGTGGCAACGGCAGCAAATAGAACCGGATATACCGTAGGGCCGAGAATAGCGAATTGTTGCAATTGTTTTCCAAAATTCGATTCAGGTTGCCCCTCAAGTTGCAATGCGAAATATGGGAAGACTGCAAATATGTTAGTAGGACTCATCATTAAATGCGCCCTTGATGTCACCAGTTGCTTATTTACCTAAGAAACATAAGGGGCCCAGAGTCAGGGTGGTGTCCCAGACATGTGAGAGAATAAGTATTTTTGTTTGCATTAAAATACCCTTATTTTTACGTTATGAGTTATACATTCCTTGCTTTGGAAACCATGATTTTTCCCTGTTCTGAATCTCGGGTGTCGGGGCCAACGTGTTGGTTGCTTTTCAAAGACGAGTGATCAGAGCGTTGATTTTGGTCACATGACATTTCACGTGATGCGACGATGGCAGGTTGGTTGGTACTTGGCCACAACTTCCCCTCTTTGCAGCCCCTTTTTTCCTTTTTCAACTCCCTTTCACTATCACTACTTCCTTCTGCTTTGCATGTTTTGGGAACTACATCTCGCCAACCAACATGACATCGGTCACCGTTCTTCGAGGTTTCAAGGTCTCAGCGACCGTACTGGATGCCTTTCTCGATGCCAATCAAGTAAAGGAAACACATGGGCTCCCATCCTTCCAACATTATCACCCGGATAGAGATGGAGCCTCGAAGCTTCTTCATAGCAAAATCTTAAAAGCAGGTGGAAACTCCGAGAAAGAAAAGTTCCGTATCGTGATACCATTCAGAAACGGACACAGCCCCTCTACAGTTGCATACATTACCTACGACTGGTTTAGCCTCTTCGCTCATCGTAAGCTAAACTTAGAAAACGATCTGCCTGATAAAGTACCTATAGGATTTGAGGAACTAAGATCAGAGATTTTATCATTCTCAGATGCTATTGACCAAATTAATAACATTCCGGACAATGGACAAATGGGAACCTATATGGTTCATATAGATTCACCATATGGTGCATTTAAATCACAAGAAAAGCTTGAAAGGCTCAAGGTATTATAAATATTTTTATTTATTTACTAATCTAATATTAGTTTAATATTTAGATTCCTCAATACTGTGATCAGTGTCCCATGGAATTTCACGGAGAAGGGCTTGGAGCATTTGAGGCTAGACAAATTCATCGCAAGGAAGTTCATGGATCAAAAGAGGGGACAGAACCAATGCCAAATGAATAGAGTGCCCTGCACGTGGTCTTTCGTTTAGGAATTAGCAACAGGCAGAAATGTTGGAATTAATTGTCTTCGAATCACCATTTCATTTATGATATTGTCGTATTATTAGCTACTGTGGAGTAAAATAATACTTTGATAATACGAAGCACAATATTGGTCTACATCACATCTCACATACCTTCAAATCAACCAGACTTCATGCCTAGAAGGACCTGGGGCTGATTGTTACCACTTTTGTGAGTTGTTCAAGACTGCTCTTGTCACACTCATGGATGCTCTCAATAGCCTCTGCCGACAACGGCACCGTAGGTTAGATGCCCGGACTAGCCGGCATCAGGATTCAGGTAGCAACAAGATGGCCAAGGCCGCAGTTGGCCCCAAAACACCATACAAAACACATGAGCCCGGCTTATCAATCTATTGACCACGGGCCCTGCAAGGCCCGTCCAATTGAGTATCAATGGCAAGGAGCTATCGTCATGTCAATTGAACCTTATTGCGCTTCAGCTTTTTTACCGAGTGGGCGTCGCATTCGCATTAGCCCTGGAACATGGAGTGGGAAATGGTAAACCTCCACATACAGTCCCACCTGAGGGACTCATTGTTGCGCATCAACCAACAACAACAAGATCAACAAGAATGGCTCGGTTGATAACCCGATCCGTGACCAACATCTTAAGCGCCGAGCAATCAGGAATCCACTTTTACGGGAAGGATGGATCATGTTCAACACTGGTTTACTAGATTAGGAGTAGCACAAACACGGGGCTCTGCTTGGCGAACACAGTACCTATGACCCACGGCCCTGTTATGACATATTAGCGCCAACGTGGCCCTCGCCTCGTCTCGTGGCTTCATGAGTGCGCTGTCATTGGGCCGTTGGACGAGATTTTGTTGTGGCTTTTTTTTCTTCCCGGCACAAGCGAAATGTCCCTAGGCAACAGACCACATGAGCCACCACGAGCCATCACGCAAAGCAACCAACCAACAGATGTGGACATGTGGCCAATCGGCCGACTCCCTTTTTATGGATAAAATTTTCAGAGC
The DNA here is from genome assembly GCA_002179835.1 of Calonectria leucothoes. Lineage (NCBI taxonomy): Eukaryota > Fungi > Ascomycota > Sordariomycetes > Hypocreales > Nectriaceae > Calonectria > Calonectria leucothoes. Next base: position 172,678 of record NAJI01000075.1, read on the forward strand.
CCGTGCTTTCCTTTCAGCTTCCCTCAGAAGCTAATCTGTCTTACCTCTTTTCAAGCTTCTTCTCGAAAACAGGACCTTACATTATCTCTATTCCATCATCAGCATCAAAATGAAGTTCTCAACCCTCGCAGGTATTGCTCCGCTATTTTCCCCAGCCTCCGCTATCTTCGTAAATGGTAATGCATATTCTGCCCCCCTTTATGTCTTAGCATAGCGAGTAACTGGACACCTAATTGCTAACCCCTCTTGTTCACAGTCACATACGACAGCAAGTTCGATAACCTCTCCCTCCCCCTCAACGATTTTGCATGCTGGAAGGAAGGGGAAGGTATGCCTCCTTACTATGGGAAAGAATTTTCGTGGAAAACGCTCTACGATGTCGCAAGACCGATTATAGCTATTAAGAGCATTACTGGGCCAGAGTCGCCTTTTTGTGCTACTTGCTGGATACTTGATTACGAGGAAACCGTAAGGCCAGTTTTTGCTATTGAGCATGCCAAGGATGGCTTTGTTATGGGGTTAAAAGGCATGGACTCTCTCACCGGCGGCAAGGCCAAGATGCTCGGCACTGTCACTGTAGAGGCCACGCAGGTGGATTGGTCTAACTGTGGTTTAGGCGGTCCGGTTACAGAGGAACCAGAGCTATAGCTAGTAATTATAGCGAACATGCTTCTTTATTTACATTGGCATCTACTGTGTCCAGCCCATCGAGGACTACAGTAGACAGCGTGGACGGGTTCATGACCTGGTCAAGTTTTCCCCCTGCGAAAGTCAATATAAAGGCCTTATTACTATTTCATCTCATCTTGCTACAATCCAACACCAAATCCCAGCTGAACTCTTTTTTGGCTGGTATTTAGATATTTACTGCTTACTCAACGCTTGGATAAGTGCATCCACTTGCCCGGTCACGTTTCACTGTTCGCCGCCGACAATGTAATCCTCTTTTTTTTCTCTTCTCTTGCCGTGCTGGCCAGACTATGACCAAGAATTGAAGCTGCGTATCCAGAAAAGTGGTCGTCGTAGGAAATTCGAGTCTCTTCTTCTGAAAGGAGAATTACGAGAGGCAGGTAGTCTACCTTTGAAGAGAAATAATAAAGGAAAAGTAAGGATCGCCATAGCGACAGCACTGACTCTCAGGGTTGTTCGATGCCCGTATCTTGTGAGCAAAGCTTCAATAATAAATGGCATGACCGCGCCAGTGAAGCCTGATGAAGCTGATATAAGTCCAAATGCCATTCCCTTACGTGCTACCCACCCCTCGTTCACCATGCTCACAGTACGATATAACAAAGTCACGAACCCAAGCCCATAAAGGAAACCTTCTGTGCCGATGAGGCCATTAACCGTTGATGTGAATGATACAAGAACAAGGCTAAAGATGCACAGTGGTCATCCAAGTCATATTTGGTGCTACTGATATTTTGGGAACCTTTTCGTAGCAAAAGAAGCGAAAGGGGCCCCTAAATAGTATAGAGCCTGGGCCAGTGTACCAATAAGGGGAATACTAGCGCTACCGTCTCGAAATTCATGGAGCTCGGAATAGTATATCTGATATACGCCAAAAGACATAGGATATACTAAGAGTAACCATTAACATTAGCCCTGGACGAAAACTGCATAATTATGGATTACTCACCCCAGGGTATTGCTTCAAAGACGAAACCTGCGATAAGCACCGTGCAGGCGTCTCGCCCGCCGTCGACACGGCCTAGTTGCTGGGGCGAGACTTCCTCATTGTTATTTTTTTCTTCATTCCAGGCTTGCTGATTCGACTGGAGTCGAGAAGAAGTCCGCTCAAGTTCTAGGGCTTGCACCTTTGTGTCCACGGAGGGAGTTATGAGAAGAGAAGGACATCTGAGAGGATATGATGTCTTAAAAGGAGGTCCTTGGTAAATTACACATGATAGGCTTCAGCAAGCTCAAGAGACCCACGCACTTTCAAGGTCCGTCATGTTGAAGTCAATTGCGGATCTCACACCTGCACCTTATTGGGTCTACGGTAACGGCTAACCCCCCGAACTGCGCCAAAGCCGCAGCATCGGAGTAGTTATTGTAGATCATGTAACCAAGAGCTGGACACATGCACGGTTATTGAAGGCTGTGTTGTTATCTATGGCAAAGCTGGTGCGTAATCGGCTTCCTTCGGCTGTTTATGCTCATCAGAAAACGGGAATATCCAAAGAAAATTGTAACAACTGCTCGTTGGCTACTGCAGCGTGCGCAGGATAATTCTCGCTCCTTTTTTATCTCTATTTTGCAGGCCAGCTATTAATCTGTACAAAGCGGCGTCACCCTCTCGTTGTAATTTGTTGGCCATGGAAAAACACTGCGCCGGGCAAAGCACGCTAAGGGTGGTCAATTTGTTGAGTTCCTGTGGGACACATCGATTCCCTGAGAATAGTCAAGCTATGTCCCGAATATAAACAGTCGACTGACTGTAGCTACTTTCCTTTTTCCAAAATCCCGGGTTTATGCCATAAGAAAAAAGTATTAACCGCCTGTAACTCCAGGGTCGTTGCAGGGGGACCACGCGTCCCAATGGGAACTTGGAAGTATACTAATCAGTGTATGCCAGGCTGGCCTTGCAGGCCAAATATCCGTACCGGCCATGTTCTCCTTCTCGCGATGTTCCATGACTACCTCTTTCAGGCGCTTTTGGAAATACAATACTTCCTTCCTATTATTCGAGTGCAGATTCCCACTTACATATATGCCTACATTTAGGTTCTTTTGGGTAGCATTATATAGTCTACCCTGTATTGGTGAAATAGATTGAATAAGAAACTCAATTTGCGTGTAGCAATCCGCCAAAATTTGGTGTGTTACAATGGACCAGTCAAATAGTGCCGAATTGGCTACATAATAAGCTACAAGCGGTTCTGGATCATTCGTCCAAGCAGGTGAGATGTAGATTTAGAGTTGCGGCAGATAGCACTCTATTCCTCGCTATGATTCAGTGAACTCGCTCCTTGTCTTTGCTAGGGCCGAGAGCGAGAGGCCTTAGAACCACAACAGGACTTATCATTGCGACCAGTACTCAACCCGCCCTCTCACATGTTTCTCAGGCAGTGGTATCCCCCTTAGGATCCTCTCCTGCTTGTTGGTGGCCAGTAAGTCGGCTAGCCCACTTGGACCGAGCGGCCATACCCCTTATCCTCTTCCCAAAGACGTAGACTGGGATTGTCAATACTGTTACAATCACACACAAAGCCGTGAGTACGCCAAATACAGAAAGCGGCCCGGCCGTCTCAAACGCTGCGATGATACCACCTGCACCCACGAAAATGACGATGGCCGCAACAAGATTAACCGCCGCGAAAGCCTGGCTAGACTGGTCTGTGAAGCAGTCCACCACATAAGTCAACGCAATCTGTGTAGCCCCAATAGATCCAAACGAGATCACGCACAGCCACACCAGGAGCGAGACAACAGGGAGCTTATTATTGATGCTCGTACCAAGGCCGACAAGGCCGATGGCGGTTATGGGCGCGAGAACGACATAGAGTACCAGGCGAAACTCGGGTTCGAATATGCCCGGGTTGGTCTTGTTTTGTTTTGCCATGTAGCGAGCGACGACGTCAGAAACCCATCCGGTCAGTGGGCCACCGACAATAGAAACAGCGACAAGTGGAAGGTTTGTGAGGCCAACTTGAGAGGGAGTCAGGTTATATGGCGGGATGCTGAGGACGACTGACATCAAGATGGGGATGCCGATAAGGAAAGCAAAGTAGGTGCTAAAGACAATGGTAGTGAAAATCACGGTCGGCAAGACAACGAAGCAGGGGGGCTTCACAACACCCTTCCAGAAAGACTGGTCGCTCATACGTCCACGGAAGAGTACAAGTCGGCGCCTGTACGGCTCCTTAGGCTCGACTTTAAGCATCAACTTGAGATCGTTTTCATCCATTGTGGCAATTTTGTCGAGGTCATCGGAGGATGTGTTTGCTGGCCGATCGTAGGCTGATTCAAGTAGTAGAAAGTACGCCATGGGAAGGAGGATTCCATATACAAGAGCTGCAAATCCAAAAATAGCCGACACACCCATGGAATCAACGATAAAACCGGCAATCACCTGGCTGTGTGTACCGTTTCCGTCAGTGCATTTTCCCACATTACGGGTTGTTCATGACCTACCCCAACTGAGCGCCGCAGTTCAGTAGGACGGACCAGATTGCAATCGCGATACCTCGCTCGTGGACGAAGAAGACATCTGATATAGTTGCTGTGGCAAGTGCAAGCAAAGGTGCCGAGGCAAAACCTGTAATCGTTCGCATGATAACCAAGACGGTGAAATCCTAGGTGAGTCAAGTTAGTCATTTTTAACCCAGACCCATGTCTCAAATCCTTCATCACTTCTGAAAATACAAAAACACGTTTCACACACCTTGGCCATGTAAGCAAAATAATTCGAGGCGACCAAAAATACGATACTGATAACGTAGAATGGTCGTCTGCCCCAAACACTCGCCCCAGACACCACGAAGAAGCTTCCCAGAGCCGTCCAAAAACCAATAGCTCCAAGCATGAGCGATGAGGCTACATCACTCGGAACATCAAATTGCATCGAAAGAGGGATAAGTCCTGGATTGACCATTGCGGCAACGCTGAGGCCAGGATTGATTAGAATAGTTCCGCAGAGAGTCGCAATGGAAAAAGCGGCTTACCCATTCGTAACACCGGACCCAAAGACGACAACACCAATGTGTGCATATTTCCAAGCTTGAGACCTGATCAACTTAGCGCCATTTCTTTGAGTATTTTCATATAGCTAGGATTGGCAATATCTCACCAGTTCAGAGGATCGTTTGGACTATCGCTCGGCTGCGGTTGCAGAAGGATGTCTCCACGTTTTTTCATGCCATCCTGGCCAGCTGAACCTTCACCTGCATAGCTCTTCGTATTAGAATTTGCGTTGACATCATCAATCACTATAAGCGAACTCACTGCTTGCAGTGTTTGTCAGGTTCACTGTCCCGGGAGGAGATGCGGAACGCGGATCGTCTAGAACACCCCACGCCATTCCGATATCTCTTTCCGAAATACGCTCAAAGTGGGGGATGTGCTACAAGAAGCAAGAAATTTCCAAAGAAATAATTAAGAAGCGCAAAAGGCAATGTTTCAGAAATAACGCGGTAGAGTAATTATTTGGATGCAACAAATAGAAAAAGACAACAAATTAAAAGACTTAGGTAAGAAAGGAAGCTAGCCAGTAGCTCATTGGAACGGTAGATGGAGACAAGGACTGAAATTTGCATCACTAGAGAGCTACCTCCATCAGTATATATATAAGAACAAAGCAGAGCCATACCAATCGATTCATGTTTCGCCCACGGAAAGCGCAATCGAAGATGTGCATTAAGGCTGATAAATCACCACGGTACTTCAAAACTGATAAATGGCCATTAGCCAGACAGCCTGTGGCATACCAGTCCATCTGATGTTTGATACAGGGACGGAACTCGGTCCGAAACGGCAAATCCACCCAAAACGCGGATGAAGCAATATGCATAACCAAAGTGTGGCTCGGAAATCCCACTTTACCTCTACTCTCGGAACCTGCACCGTCGGAACTCACCTGCCACGCAGCCTTCTACGGCAACAAGGGGAAGAAATCGCAAGTGCGTAATACAGTGCTAGTCTATGTCTTGTTTGCTATATCTCCCCCAGATCAACGCCGCGTAGTCGTTGATCTGCAAGGTCTGTGCGTGTATACGCAAGCCGTTGGACGGGCTGCGGCTGCGGGCTGTCTACGTGTGTTCATTGGGGATGTGCCCAGTACTTTCTGCATGATGGCTGTGTCCAACTAGAAGGCTTGGATTCCAATGGGTGCAAGATGCTAAAATTAGCCGTGAAAGTATCAGATCTGCTTCTACGAATACCTAGCTAACCAGATATTTGTGCAGGCGGTGTCCGCGGATTCCGATCATCGGCTGTGCCTGCAGACGGCAAACATACATTCTAGAACACTTGTTTGGAGCTGGCATCCCGGCGGCCCTTATTTCATGTCGGTTTTAAAGAATTTTAACAAATGATGTGTTCCATGGTCAATGCATTCATTCGCATCACAATGTGGCGGCATTTGTGGATTTGGTGCGTGGACAAACCTCCGCTGAGTCATCGGCTTTGGTTGTGACAGAAGTTGTCATGTTTCGTTCCAGAGGCCACGCAATGGAAACAATAAAGGGTTGCATGAAGGTTTGGGACTGAACCTTCGGAAGATCGGCATCCCGCACAGCTTCACGCTCGGAATGTACTGTCGGCAACATTTATCGGCACGCAGCTACGAGTTGCAAGACCATGAAATTAAGGTGCTCCTTCATCGTCAAATTCACTACCCAAGCAAATCTGAGTAATTCATCAGATTCAATACTGTCTTGTCTGCTCTTTTTACAGAAATCAACAATGATGCTGCATTCATTTGAAACTGATTGGTGTCCCTGGATACCGAAGTGGGCTTAAAGGCCAGCTATCAAACGCCTGACCCGCCTCCTATGGAGAATGGCCTTTATGTTCGTTAGAAGATATACAATCTACCAGAAATTATTTTTCAGTCTATATGCGAAACAATTTCAAAACAAATTGGTGGGTAGAAGGTCTTTGTAGAGGAGAGCCTGGTGTAGTCGGCGGCTTTGTCGGCTGGTCCGTTTTTATCCAGTGACAACTCACCACGGATCTATCCGGTGAGGAACGGAGAAGCAATAATTTGTTTGTCACACACTTTGGCATGCTAATGGACGTCTTAGTACTGCGGTGTACCTCCAAAAAAGCTCGCTCGTTATGTTAGCAAGAAATTCACAATTGAGTACGCGACGACTAGTCACGGCATATCCGACCTGAGACATGCTTGACCCACATTCTTTCGATCCACGAGGATAACACTCCAAAGATAAGACAATGGCTATACAAACTGAGCTTAATTTAGCTTCTTCTACCAGAAATTGAATCAACGGCTTACTCTTATTTTAAAATCGAGTTCTCAAATACCCTGCTGCTCACATATCACATAACGACCGGGAAGGCCCAATTGGTTGGGATCTGATGGTGGATGAAACAGGCATGTTTCACAAGCCGGAATGTCGGCTTTTCAAATTCCGGCTTCTCAGCTGAATGGATGGCCCGATAAATGGAACCTGTGGAGAGAACGAGTAGCCCCAGAAAATTCGGTCAAAGAATTGGTGACGCTGGTGCAAGATTGCTCGTGTTATTCCTCGAGGCCAAATCTTCATTTAAAACTACTTGAGCTATTTCTTTTACTGGCATACTCATAGAAAATAACTTCTCGACTACTATGCCAGTTTGCCAAGGTCAGATGCGGCCGGTCTATTAGATAATGTGCCCATTATGTATCTCCGTCGGAGATACCCGCTCCTCAGCCATCTATCGAAATTGGGGCGGGACGAAAAGAAGACAGAAGATGAGCTATCTCGAGGCATATTTACACCTTCGCCTAATTACAACACTACCCTTGGCTACTTGGTTTGTTTATATGTCGCTTCTTATGAAAGAAAAGTCGAACGCACTAAAAAGGGAGAGTTCAACGAAAGATTTTAGGGAAGCATTATAAATAGAGTCAGAAAATAGTCTTGCGGTGGGTTACTGACTTACTGCACACATCTACCGAAAGCTAAGCCAGGGATATGAAATTTTAACAAGGAACTTTGACAAAGACCAGTATCAATTACTGTAGCGTGGTACAGTGTGGTCATTTGCTTGTCTTTGGCGTTTTTGCTTCACACCACCTTAATTTTCATCCAAGTGTCGAGTCCGTCGCGGTCTAGACCTGATCAGGGCTAAATTAGTGTTGTTCGCCCTTCAAACCGTCTTGACTCTCTGCTCTCCAAAGCTGTTAGTGACATTAGCGTGGGCGTTTTTGGGACAGCACTGAATGCCTTGTCACTGTGTCAGGCGCTGCGGCTGAAGAGCTAGGCTTGAGATGTCGACGCCAATTGGTTTGCCAGCAAACGTGGCGCCGGCATGCTCTGAGTCCATAACTGCGGAACCTGAAAAGGGTATGAAGCAATCCAGGACTGTCTCCCCGCGGTTTGGGCAGCGGGGCGCAAAAACATTCACCTATATATTACTGGTATCAACCCCTTCTCATCGCCATTTGGCCCACTAATTGCACGGCAGCTTTGCTGAACCTGCAAAATGCTTCGCTCTACAATCTTGCCTCTGTGGTTTCTTCTATTTCCGATTTTCGTCCATGCCGATTGTACCTATGGACCAGACACATGCATACCAGGTTATACTCTCTACATTGCATTGCTTGAAAGCGGGTTGAGATGGGAGCTAATGAAGGTTGCGTAAAACAGGATACGTCTGGCGTGAGGCCTTTCCAAATGACCACGTCTGTGTGACGGGAGCGACTCGCAGTGCAGCAGCAGCGGACAATGCTGCATCTGCTTCTCGAGTCCAGCCCGGTAGCACCCAGTGCAAGCAAGGCTACGTGTGGCGACAAGCCCAGGCGAATGACCGCGTTTGTGTAACGGCTGCGACCCGCGCAAGCACTGCTGAAGACAATTACCAGGGCCCCTACCGGGCCGTGTGCTCCTGCACCAAGCCGTTCAAGAACGTTTTGCAGAAGTGGATGGGCACAGCCCCCTTCTGTTACGCCTCTTGTCCCGAGGGCTGGTATGCAATGAGATGGTCTACGACCGCGGCTGATTGCACCCGCAGTAGTAAAGGGAGATGCATCCAATGTTTGAATTCATTTGGAAAGGACTGCTGGACGGGAACTAAGGTGCTTTGCCAAGATAAGATTGAGTCGTGGGGATAACCGTGACTGCAAATTTAAAGAGTATTGCTATTTGCACACAACCCGATTACTATTTGCACACAAGTTCTAGTTGAGCCGAGGTTTTACCGCCACAACACGTGACTTTTCCACATCAATATATTCCTTTGAGCAACCAAAGACTTTAACTTGACTACAGCTGCGTCCTAACAGCGAGCCGAGCCATCGTCTAAGAGATTGAAAACACAGCCAAATACGCGGGGTCAGTCATCGATAAGGGGACGAGGCAGGGGCGGGTGAGCCCGGGGCCCGTCAACAAGGGCAATACGGTCTTCGACAAAGGAAGTGATTGTTATCTCTTCCATGTAGTCGGAAGAATAGCCGGGCCGTAATGTATTTATATCCCGGGGAAATTACGGAGATATATTTTTTTAAAGGAATTGAGGCTAGCTGGGCTTAATAGCTTGAGCCTTGTTATTATGTTATTAGCTAATAAATATGATTTCTTGTTGTACTATGACCTTGACTTTATTTTGGTATAAATTACATATAATTTTTGGTAGATGGTAGGGAAAAGGAAAAATGCCGGGAAAAATTCTGGACCCACTTGTGTGCAAATAGCAATCGGGTTGTGTGCAAATAGCAATACTCAATTTAAATTCTACGAATAAACCTATATTGCTATTTTTGAGTATTATTCTTGTCTTATGTACCAGTTACGATTCCGTATTCGAGGTTATATCTCTAGATCACTGTGTATCCGATTGTGTGGTTGAAGCTAGATTTTCTATTTGACATGGACAATTCATTCATAATTTGAATCCTTTTCGTCGTGGTCTTTCATCCAGTCTCCAAACAAGAAATTCGAGTATCGATCATAACTACAAATGAGTCTCGAACTGGCAAGTAAGGAACGGGAATGGCGTGCAACTAATGATTCCACGTATATCTGAGTTTTTCTCGGAATTGGGAGTCAGAACAGCTAGCAATGTAACCAATACTTTGCCTTCAAATCTGTCGGATGCATGGAATTTTAGCTTGAGCAACATCGTAATTTCAGCTATAATCACATTAAAAAGAGCTCGGGATATAGTTCAACAGGAGCGACGGCGGTGGTTGGTCGGTGGTTAATGTTCCTTCATTGCTAAGCGTATTGACTTAGACCTAGACTCCAGGGTAAGTGCATGTGCTAGAATCGTTTTCTCGCGCGACAGGGCCCTTTCTATTTGAGTTACTTGCCAAAATATCTTCAATATGAATTTGCATTGAAGGAACTATGAACAGAGATGCGATTAAACACTAACCAGATACCCTTCCCATACCCAACACCTCTCAAACCCTGCTTACATGATGCTCACCTCCAGCAATGAATCCCTGCTCTGGATATCTTGCACATTAAACTTAATCCTTTTTCACACGAATGACTAAAGACCCAATTCCTGGGGCCGAACCCCAGTTCTCATGCGCAGCCCTAATGTTTTCCAATTCCCAAGTTTGCTTGACTGGCACCTTGATCTGACCACTTTGAAGAAGCTTTATCAAGGTGCGGAGGTCGGGCAAAAAGTCTTTGTTGTCTCGGGAGATTAGGTAAAAGCTAGCAGACTTGTTGGACCAAATCGCCAAGTTGCGCGCATAAAGTTTGAGGAATGATGGGACAGGCGATCTTGCCTTGGTGTTGCCGAGCGCGTCCAAGTTGGCGCCGTATCCCACCAGGATGCTTGATTCGCTACCTGTGAGGATGGAAAATGACTCGTCATAGCTCTCGTAACCAAGGGCATCAAAGGCGGCGTGGACACCCCCGATTTTCTTCATCTCGGCGATCCAGTTCTTATTGGTGTAAACGTACGGCGTGGCACCGAGCTGTTTGAGAGCGGCGTGGTTCCGCTCCGATGCCGTGCCGTAGACGGTGGCGCCTTGTCTCTGGCATAGAACCATGGTAGCGTAGCCGACGGCACCGCTGAGGCCATGGACGAAGACCCGCTGGCCCTTGGATACCTTGGCTACGCGGATGGCCATTCCGTAGGCCGTGCTCCAGTCGAGAACAAGAGCAGCGACCTCGTCAGGCTGAACACCATCTGGTACGGAAACTAGGTACTTCTCTGGCACGTTGATAATCTCTGCATCAGAGTCATAGACGGTTAAAGCCGCCACAAGATCGCCTTTCTTGTAGACGGTGGAGCCGAGGCCGTTTTGACGGACTCGACCCACGAAGCAGTAGCCCGGAGTCAGCGGGGCTGGTCTCTGGCTAGGGTACCGGCCCAGCCGCATGTTGATGTCGGCGCCTGAGAAGCCGGTGACGATGACATCGACTTGGACTTCGTTCCGTGACGGAGCTGGAATCTGAGCGGTAATAACCTTGATATTCGAAGGATCACCGTATCCGGTGATGACGGCTTTGCGGATCGTGGTAGACATGATGAAAAACGTGAATTATTCTGTGAATGAATTGATGGCTCAACGCTTGAGAAACATGTTGCACTTGGACATGATGCGATCTATTTAAACAGAATTGCTGTTCACGGCAAGGCATGTGTGTGTCTTGGAGCACCGCCGTATTTGTCATCGAAACCAAGGCATTGGCAGAATTTTCAGACCATATGAAGTCATCGAGATATGGTAATATCTCTACTCGATCTCGGCAATGTGGTTGTCCCGGTCGCTCTCGAATAGAGCACTCCGTTCGGCAACCTTACATAATTCATACAGAACGCGATGGGAGGACGGTGCCTGGGCCCACTCGCCTAGTCCCTATTTGTGACACGTCCTCACAAGGTTCTGGCTAGGATACGCGCCCGTTTGCTTGTCCCTGCAGCACCCGGACCTTCTGCTAACGGCGTGCGAGACACGTTCAAGCATTGCCTGTTGTCACGAAAGTGAAAAAATGCGAACGCCCCTTGCGGGACGGACAAGATGACCTAAAATACCCATGGCAACACTGGGCGGATCACAGGCAGGGACTCTCCGAACATGCCCAACCAAAATACGGCTGGAAAACAAGCGGGGCAATTGAACTAACTGTACCCTTTGGCATGAGATGAGAGTAGAAGCCGCAGCAGCAGGTATATTCGCCAATGACAATTGACTATGTCTCATCTCAGGTTCAGAGAGGTGCGCCCGGGAACCAGACTCGCGGTTTGAATTTTGGCCGAGGTTGATGTGCAGATTCGACAGTGCGGTCGGCGACGCGGCATCATCGGTTTCATTTCATACTTCTTTTCCAATGGGTTTGGAATCTGCGCCCACGCTGCTATTCTTCCTTTTCGCAGCCCGAGTTTCAGTCGCCATCCGATGCTGCAATCATCGGCAAGTAACCAGCACAAGTGCATCCAGCGTCAAGCCGCGGCTCCGGTGCGGGCTTGGCCCTTGTAATAAATGCAGTACAATTTTCAGCAGCCCCACGCCCCCGCCCAAGCCAAGTCTACTCCAATTGTGGTGAGATCGTTATCACCACCCACCCACAAAGGTAGATAGGGCTGAATGCCTGATGAGCATCCGAGAACTCAGCCATGTGTCAGTAATGTGCTTGCGTATTTCTCACAATTCACGCCTCTCTGCCCGGAATATTCAGTATTATCTTTGAGCGCCTTCTCTCTTGACTTGCACCCTCTCATAGCCCAACACAAACATGCAATTGGACGCAATGAGGCCCAAAGGTGGGCCGTATGCGGAATAAAAGACCAGGGCCTTCTCAGCCTGCATCCACATCCTTCCATCTCAAGCACTAGTAAAACTCGTAGAAGAGACTCGCAGGTGCTGATAAACTTGTGCGGCAGACGCCTGCCGTCCCCGCTCGAGAAAATTCGCTGCAAAGAGTACGCATGCTCCTATATATAGCCAGCTCCGCGTCTGACATGCAGCGTGTTCCCAAACCATCAATCATCACCAAAGTCCCCTCTAACCGCCGCCTCCCACCCAATTAAATAGCAGCCAAGTCTGAATGAAACCCAATACCTTATTTTTAGTCCCCCCTTCATGAGATGCAATACTAGGCTGAAACTTGCGCGTTATCTTTATTTAAGTTGAAGGCATTTTTCCAATCTAGCTTTTGAAAAAACATCACCTCGCCAGCACTCATGTCGCCTATCACGACTCGCGTCGAATAACAACCAAAGGTAGTAGCGATATCTGTCTCTGCTAAATCGCACTTGATTACGAAACCAACACTACAAGATCAACATAGAATCGCCCAAAATGGGCTCTGGCATCCCCAGACCATGGAAGAGCCATTATTCTGGCTTAAATCCCCAAGAGATAAACACAGGCGTGCCCGATGCATCCGAGTCGACTTCCAGAATATACAACACGGACGAGTATTCCGAAATAAGTCATGGCGAGGCGTATTATCAGGATCCAGACTCAATCGCGCCAAAAGATCGCTTAGCGCCGACCATAGGGCTGAGGCCCCTTCCGTCAAGCGAGGCCCCAGCCGGTGTCGACAATTTCCCTGTACCTGCATGGGGAATCCCTATGAGAAATAGGGTGATAAGTTGGAAGGAAGTTATCCTGGTTATGACATGTCTTGTCACATGTATAATTTCTGTGGTTACCGTCGGTGCGGAATCCCTGGCCGTTCGAATTGGCCAAACCTATCAACTTGTCGTTCTTGGCTTCTGCATTGCCATCATGGGACTTTGCACTCGAAAGTCTCTACAGCGACTTCTATTGTGTATTGAATCCAGCAGTGTTTCTATTTCCAAACGGCCAACTATTTTGCAGAATCTCGACGCCATTCTGTTTTGCAACCCCGCCACGGATAACTCCAGCTGGCACTACAGGTTCATCTTGCTCGTGTTGCTTCTCGCCCCTCTTGGCCTTGGCGCCGCCTACAAGATATTCTCCGGCGGAGAGAGCACTATGGAACTAAGGGACCGCAACCTCACGTTTGGACTCACTGGACCTCCTGGTACCCAACATGTTGGTTTCGGCCTGTCCCAGTTCGTTAATGCGACCTCCTCTTGGTTGTTTGATCCCGGGTTTAATCGAACTTATGGATTCAACATGTTCGTTTTGAATAGCAACACCACTGCAATGCTGGACGGGCCGATCGCAGAGGATGTACAAGACATCCAGCGTGGTCTTGGCAGCGGTGATTTCAGGGACATTGTTGCGACCGTCAATGCAACTGTTTGCTCACTTAATACTTCTTTGATGTATACCCGAGACGAGCTTAATGACAATTTTACGAATCTGCAAAACTCCAATACTATTGACGGCACCGCATACCAAAAGTTTGTGTACAATCAGTCTTTTTGGTTCGGAATGATGGTGCCTGATGACGCCAACACTTACTCAACCTTTTGGGTTTCATGGTGGAACATTTTAGAGGGACAAACCTTTGGTTCCGAAGTTGGCCAATACAACCTCCATCGACAGGAGGTGCTGGGACAATGGAGACTAACTCAGGATTCCGTTTCCCTCACCAATGCCACCCTTCTCTCGGGAAAGCACTATTACGACGGCCTTGAGAATACCCATCTGGCCATTGGTGCGCTGTTCTCTTCCGCAATGACGGAATACGACTACAAGTTTCTCAAGTATTCGCCCTCGCGATGGCAAGATATTACCAAATATGGGAAGTACATACGGAATGACGTGACGCTCGTTGCTTCAGTAGTATGGGCAAGGATCACTGCACTTCATGGCTCTGAGGCTCAGGACACTACAGATCCTGGAATGATGAAGGTGTACTCTGCAAATACAGCTATGCGGTTAACCAGGGTAACTTTGAAACAGGGCTGGAGGTTATACGTCCTGCTCATATCTCAGCCAGTATTAATGTTGGCAGCAATTGCGATCCGACTTTTATTTTACTCGAGAAGCCCCATTAGCGAAGACTTTGGCTTGATCTCCATCTTGGCAGCAACAGAGCCAAATACCCTAGCCGCCTTACAAGGCGCAGGGTATTCAGGAAAGCTAATGAGAGCACTTCCTGTCAAATTTTGCAGTAGCCCAGGATTAGTGCAAACAACGGTATCGGGTGAAATGGGACAAAGGGATGTATCTGTTGGAAAGATTTCGGTGTTGTATGGGCAAGGAGGAGAAAATGCCGCGACCTATAAAGGCACAAAATATGTATGAATCATGAAATAAGACGCTGGTATCATGTCGAATCTAAGTCGAAGTTTATTGATGCTTGTATTTATCCTGCAGATTTGATCCTCAGTTAGTTGCAAACAGGCCATGTCTTCCACGACACGGATTCGAAGCCACGCCACTCAATTAATGTATTTTCTAGTGGCTAGGTGAAAAATACAGTATGTTTCATAATTTTCCTTGTTATAGAGCCCAGTCTCAATGGGATGACTCAGGCGCATACTTCTTAGACCTCCGCTGCATTGACGCTCACATGCCGTCACAGGCTACGCCTTTGGATTGACATCTCGGCGGGGGAATGGGATGAATATCACAAAAATCTCCAATTGGTTCAAAGCAGGTTTTTAGCGATATTATGGAGCTTTCCCTCTCGGCTTCCAGTGGGATTTCAGGAACAGTAATCACCGACAGCTTTTATTACGCTGGACAAACACCAACCTTTTCGAATTTTATTCAACCTCTGCATCATCTCTCACCATTATCACATCTTTGCCTTCGTGCCAAAAAGAACTAAACAATATGACAAACCCCACCCAGAACGATGCGCCTTTGGATCAAACATTTCTTTATGACACTTCAACGCACAGCTATACCGTCAAGTGGTGTTCAATTGGTGACAGCGCCTGTCCGCCGCTGATTTTCATCCACGGCACTCCCTGGTCCTCGCGCGTCTGGACACCTTTTGCACTTGCACTGTCTCGACAATTCCACGTTTATCTTTTTGACAGACCAGGTTTTGGCGAGTCTCCCGCGGAATGCAAATTACCTGGCACGGCCACCAGCTCCAACGACGTCATTGAGCTTGATGCTGACCTCGCTCGGCAATCCGAGGTTTATGCGGCCCTGTTCAAATCTTGGCAACAGGGTTGGGGCGACCAGAAAGCCCACGT
Source organism: Calonectria leucothoes (assembly GCA_002179835.1). Classification (NCBI taxonomy): domain Eukaryota; kingdom Fungi; phylum Ascomycota; class Sordariomycetes; order Hypocreales; family Nectriaceae; genus Calonectria; species Calonectria leucothoes. The sequence continues at coordinate 188,398 of NAJI01000075.1, forward strand.
TGTCGCTCATGATAACGCCGGTCTGGTCAGTCTGAGGGCATACTTGCTGCACGATTGTCACTACGCCAGCCTTTGCCTCATTGACGTTGTTGCCATCGGACCGTTTGGCAAGTCGCTATTTAAAGCCGTCGCCGATGGACCCAGTCAGTTTGAGCAGCTTCCCGACATGGCCATTGAGGGCATCCTAGAAGGTTACATCCGGAATGCCGCCTTCTATGAATTGCCAAAGGAAACTCTAGGTATGCTCAAATCGCCTTGGCTGCGAACGGGCGGCAAGGAAGGGTTCCTTCGGGAGCTGCGCCAGGCCAACTTTAGGTGCACAGAAGCGGTAGAGTCAAGGTATGGGGAAGTCGGGCCAAATATTCCGGTAAAAATTATTTGGGGTGCTGAGGATAACTGGATACCGGCGGAAACAGCGAGGAAGCTAGGAAACGCGCTGAGGGCAAAGGAAGTGGTGGTGATTGAGAAGGCAGGACACCTCATCATGTTTGACCAAGCCGCACAGCTAGGGGTTGAATTGGGGAGGTGGCTTAGTGCTGTTTCCTTGGCATAGATTCTAAAAGATGTGCAGTGCGCCCATCGTGGACACTACGGCCAGCCGATGCAGGATATGTTTTGTAGTTGGAAATGCGATTCGCTTGCTTCAACCTGCTCCATCCATCCATCACACAATGCACGTGTGTTAGACTCAATTGGGCATTTAATCACACTTGTAGACAATTATTTTGGCGGGGAAATGCTGCCGTTGTCAACAGTGTCATTTCAGCACGCATTTCCACGTGATGAGGAACCTGCAAGCAGGCATGATTGTTCATGAGTCTGTATCGAATTGGCACACCTGTGAATGTCAAATAAACAATTTCAGAGCATATACATCTCCCTTATTACAGCAAATTACAACCAATAAATAGTGGGCAACAAGAGTCCTGGCCCTTCAGTCTGCCCAGCATGAAACCACCGGTACCCACAATCGGGGCTGAGCCAGGATGTGGATTCGGCCATATGCAGCCATATACCATTCGACAGCCACGGCAATTAAAAATAGGTTGCCTGATCTGCGAATACTGGTGATGGCAAGTTTGGGAGATGAGCAAGGCCACAAATTGGTACGACAAAGACGATAATGCTGGCCAAAACTGTGTTACACCCTGGCCTGCTGACCACCACCCCTGGAGAATGTGAAGAATTGATTCGCACACCTCGCCAATCACCTCAATCCCTGTAAAGCAAGCCTGCTGAGAGGCAGCCGCAGGCGGCACTGCGCTGACACTGAGGCATTTGAGGGGCGTGGCTTTATTCAATTGACGCCGATTCGACAATATGTCTATACCCCCCACGCTAGCTTGATCAACAATCCAACATGCATCTCACTGGGACCAACATTTCAGGCAGCAGGGAGGCGTTTATCCAAACCGCACGCCCCCTTGGACGCCTCATCATGCTTGATGTCGTTCTTACATAAATTGTGGCCTTTTCAATTCAACTCTCACAACCAACTCGGCTTTTTCAACTTCATCTACTATTCACACATCGTCCAGCACCATTTCGCGCGGCAGCATCTCCCTTCTTACAGCCTGAGCTTGAACCCGCATCAATCACCATGGAATCGCCCTTCTCGTCTCGATTTCCCTTTTTTACAGCAACCCTCCGACCGTTTCTATCCGGAGACTCAAACCCTTATACGCGACTGATGTACATCTGGGGATCTATCGCATTCATTGGCACCTGTGCCGATACGTTATGGGGGTTTTTCAAAACATACTTTAGTCAGTGATTCCAAAAATGGCCTGGTATCGGCTCTGCTGACTCATGTCCAGCATCTACTGTATATGTCAAGTGCAACGACGAAGTGTACAAAATGGTCATGGCCTGGATGACCAATCGCCAACTGCACCGGTCTGCTCGCTCATCACTGGCGCAGATCAAGACACATGTGAGACCAGACGGATTCGTGGACCCAATTGACACGGATAAGAAAGTGAGCTTCTCGCCCTGGGAATCCAACTTTCTCTTTCGTCACAAAAGCAACTGGTTCTCGTACCAAACATCGCTGCGCGACCGCGGGTTCCTGAAGGAGGAATTGATCTCTCTCACCTGCTTTGGCCGGTCTCCCAGCGCGCTGCAGAATTTCTTGACCGAGTGCCGGCAAGAGTATCTCGACATGCTCAAGAACAAGACATCCATCTTCCAGCATCGCGACAACCGGTGGATGCGAGAGACGGCGCTCAATTCCCGACCGCTTTCCACAGTCATTCTGAACCGCGCGGAAAAGGACGCCTTGGTCAACGACGTCAAAGGTTTCCTCGACCCCAAAACTCAAGAATGGTACTCTGATCGCTCCATCCCGTACCGACGAGGATACCTGTTGCATGGACCCCCGGGCACCGGCAAAACCAGCTTGAGCCTATCCGTCGCTGGACAGTTTGGTATGGACATGTATTACGTCAACATCTCCACCGTCAGCGACAACAATCTCAGAGACCTGTTTTCCGAGCTCCCGCGACAGTGCGTTGTTCTGTTGGAGGATATCGATGCTGCATGGTCGGCCCAGGACCGGATTTCGCAGCCGGAGGAAGGCGGTGATAGCGAGGAGGACACGGGAATGGCCATGATGCCGCAGTCGCAGCCCAAGAGATCCATTACCCTGTCTGGCTTGCTCAACGTCCTTGACGGCGTGGCATCTCAGGAGGGCCGAGTGCTGATCATGACGACCAACCACATTGAAAAACTGGACAAAGCTCTGATAAGACCCGGGCGCGTCGACAGAATGATCAAGTTTGAGTTGGCGGACCGTTATGAAATTATCCAGCTCTTCCGCTTCGTCTTTCAAGAACTAAACGCCGACGGTAGCCATTCCGAGGTGCCCCCCTCAACCGATCCAGCTCTGGACGAATTAGCCGAGACCTTTGCATCGCTGGTGCCTGAGGGAGAATTGAGCCCGGCTGAGATCTTGTCGTTTCTGGTGCGCTACAAAAGCTCGCCCGTAGAAATGTTGGAAAACCTTCAGGCTTGGTTGGATGACATCTTGCCGGAAAAGAAGAAAGAACTGCCTCGCAGTGAATCTGATAAGGAATAAATGAACACCAAGGCGATAAGGTTGCAACCTGGAGACTTCTCCTGGAATTTATCCTGGGTGAAGAATCAAGAGGTGATCGCTATCATGCATGATGTATGAGTCAGGCAGCTGGACAGACCGAAAGAGCAAGACTAAAACTATGAAACTTCACATAGTACATGCGGGAAGATATTTGAGATAGAGCAGGGGCTTATAAAATGCCTTTTCTGCACATTTGCTTACATTAATTTGACTAAACCTCTCATCATAGATGCATTTGCAGCCTCGTTCGATATTGCTCCATCAAGCAAAGTTTCCTCCATCAACACTAATAACAGCACCTGATTGATAGCTTGACTCCTCACTAAGCAGGAACGCAATCACATTTGCAATTTCCTCGGGCTCTCCACAGCGACCCAGGGGAGTTGCCTTGATCTGGGTCTCGATAAACGGACGAGACACAGGCGCGTCCAGGGCGGGCGTGTTAATCAGGCCGGGGCATACGGAATTCACCCTGATGCCCATGGGCCCGTACTCTCTTGCTGCAGATCTTGTCAAACCGTTGACGCCGTGCTTGGCGGCGGAATACAAGCTGACACCTGCTATTCCCCTAATGCCAGCGCCAGAACTGACGTTGACGATACTGCCCCCCCTTTCTATATTGTTGAGCTGCGCGCGCATGCAGTTGAAGACACCTCTCAGATTGAGATTGATACTGAAATCAAAATCTGCGTCTGTCTTCTGGGCCAACAGTCCTCCTCCGTCACTCATGCCGGCAACGTTGGCAGCGCCATCAAGCTTGCCAAAGTCCTTGATAATGTTTGAAAACCAGGTATTGACGTCGGCGGATTTTGTAACATCGACGACAGATGTGGAAAGAGTCTGCTTGTGTTCAGCGCCAGAATTTCCTTGAAGCAGCGAGCCCTTTAGGTCTTTCAGTCCATTGGTGTTGACGTCGGATACGGCGATGGAGGCTCCGCGTGCCCAAAGCACCCTTGCTGTGGCACGGCCGATGCCCGATGCACCGCCGGTGATTGCAAAGAATTTGCCCCTGAAAGCCATGTTTCGATTATAAAGGTAAAATTGCAAGTGGTATCAGTGTACAGATTGAGCCAACGTAAATTTGGGAATAGAACTGCTTTCATATGATGCCGTGATTTCCGGTGCTCCGGTTTGGCATGAATCTTAAATAAACGTCTTCACGCAATTGGATCCGTCGACAACTTTGATTCCAATTCGGGTTCCCGGGGCCTTCAATTGTCCCGTGAATGCATTCAAGCTCACCGTCATTGTTACTGAATAGTTGCGCATGGGTGTTGAAAGAGCGGGGCGACGCACGCGCGCTGATTCAGCGCTGACGGATTAGAAAATGCGAAATAACTACGGCGGATCTAAGCCGAGATTGCAAATTAGTCTTTGAACACGGGGAAACAGCATTTGCTAGGGCCATTAGAAGGGAATTTCCAGTTATCTCTTTTTCAAATCGCGAGTTGAGGGTATCTTATACCATTTGTTGTGAAGCAACAATTATCAGCCAAAGCAGGCAAGCCAAATTATACGACTAGAAGTCAGCTCTGTCATAACCTATTCAATCTTGGGGTTTCAATAGCAAAATGGAAAAACCTTGCATAAACTTCGCGGCAGGACCTGCATCGTGCTCCTGACCTCATTAGCAGTCGAGTCGGTGCTAGATGACATCCAATCGCTTTATTTACCGTACCCCTGGCACCGCAATGCATTTACTTATTGCTCAAATTAGTACGCCCCAAAAACATCAATATTTACCCCGGGTTATGATGTCATTGGGCATATTTTGACCTCGAGGGCGCAGTCTTGGCACAATGATTCAGTGTGGGGAACAGGCAAGGAATATATCCCGATCGCATCTCACAAAACCATAACGACTTCCGTGGCCTCCGCGGAGGTTTGAATGGTGATATAAATAAATCCCGACTATCCGTCGTTGAATCATTGCTTCGCATCTTTCGGCCGAGCCACTGGCAACTTTTGCCGACACTACCTCTTCTTTGCGCGACAACGGCAGCATCAAAGCGCTTGTCGGGATTTCTTCAACATGTGTCACCTCACCACCGCCAGGCTGTTGACGGCGCTGTTAATGCCAATCTCTGCATTCGCTTTCCGGACACCATCTTCCTGGGCCCCGCGTGATTATGAGCCAACCACGATTGACAACGATGGTGTAAGAGAGCATCGAGTTGAGTGAGGGGTATCAGGTGTTGACCAATGGATTTAGACAAGTGCCAATAGATACGATGTGCGACAAACTCTTGCATACGTCGAACCTGTCAAGGGCAACGTCAACAAGTAGGTCCCAAAGACCCAACGCAAATGATCGTTCTGACCCAATTCAGTGTCTACATGGTGTATTGGATTACCACAACCGAGGGCCGAAAGTACCACATCACCAGCAACGCTGGATTGATTGGCTCAAGTACCATGGGAACCTTTCTCAGTGTCAATGATTTGCAGGAGTTGACCGATCGAGGAGGTTCCATCTCCATGAATGGATCCGCAAGCACCGCGCATCTCGACATGCGAAGCGCCGCACAGAATGTCACTAGCCCTACCGATGGGGACATGTGGACCAACACGCGCTTCTCTATTGATGTCGACAACGTCCAGATGGATGTCTCGGTTCAACCCACAGGAGGCAACTTTTATTATGGCGGAAATGGAGGGATTCAACTTATCCCGTCAGTGAGCGCAAGTGAGAGCTACGCAAAGGCGGTCCCTGGATGGTCGTGGTACTGGGTAGGTGGCAATTGAACGGACACCATGGTGATTGCAAACTATACTGACAGCGACAGGCAAACCCCAACGTCAAACTCAATGGGTCCCTGACAATTGACGGCGTCAAACAAGAAATCGACCCTGCTGAGTCGTTCGGCTTGTTTGAGAGACAGCGGGGAGACTTTGGTGTCGGACCAAGCTACTACGCCATTTGGCTGTACTTTGAAACGGGCGAGGTGCTCATTTCATGGATCATGCAGCCCCATCTCAATGGCACGCATGAATCGGGCTTCGCTTCCGTCTGGCACCCTGGCGGCCTTCACGAAATGATGCCCGTGGGCCCCAAGACAACGCAATGGGACATCACGACCAGCAACACGACAGGTCGCGACTACTTCAACAAGTTTCGCCTTGACCTTCCAGCTAGGGGTGCATCCATCGAGTTCGACAAGTGGATTAAACAGGCCGAGATTATCCCCACCTTGCCGGAGCAGCGAGACTCGTACATCACCATCTCCGAGTCTTACGGAGAAGGCATTGCCGATTGGAATGGCAAGAAGGTCAAGGTTACTGGCCATGTTGAGCAAATTGGAAGGTTTCAGTAGGCGGCCATGGTTTCGAGATGGATATGTCAAGTTGGAAGCCGGGGTGAACGAGTAGGCAACTGCCCTTGCGGACGTCTTCTCGTCATCTCTACACTATAATCACATGTGTAATTAGATGCGTACAAATCAACTCGCAAGAATCTTCAAGCATATTCATTCTTTTCTTGAAGCCAAGTCCTGTCTGTTCTGCCCAATTGATGACGTCACATAGTGCATCCTTGTCAATACCTGAAGCACATGAAGGCCATCATTTCGCCACTCCTCTCAGCCCCTGTCAACTTCTGGCACAGCGTCTACAGCTTGACCACAGTGGCGACGGCCTTGTGGCTGCTGGCATTTCTACAGGGATCATGACTTAGGGCACGAATGCATGCATCGAAACAGAGTACTCCACGCATCTATGTATCATCATATGAGGCGTCCCCGTCATGATTGGTTCTTGAGAATAGCTCGCTTTTCTTTGGGCAAAACTTTTCAAGTGTCGCCTCCCGTGCAACTTGACCGTTGGGCACTCACCGACACCTGACTCTCCGTACACCGAAAATTGCTACAACCCAAAATCAACGTCGGATCACCACGCCGAGTGCACTTGACATTTGCAACTTCACAGCCATGGCCAGCGATCTTGTTACGTCGCGTATGCGAGTCCACGCGTGGAACATTCATCTTCTCGCCGGTCCAGACAAGGAACTGTTTGGCGGCTTGTACGTTCCCCCAGAGAACGAAACGCTTCGCTTTCGCGACATTGTCGACCAGCTACGTCTTTGTTTCGAGCTTCCCCGAGATCTAGGAGCAACAAACCACGACGAGACAACAGATCGTTGGGCTGGCACTGCGTTTGCGCACGCCGACTTTCTCAACTTCAGCCCGCCGCCGATCCCGCCCGATGTCCCGACAATTACTATGTACAGAGACAGACAGCTCGACGAGGTCTTGCATGGGCTGTCGCCAAACGAGGAGTGCTCGTACCCAGTGAAGCCACCTGTTGTTCGACTCCATGTTGTCCGACACACAAAATGCCATCTGTCGATTGTGCAGCCATTGGAAGCCCATCTGAAAGGTCAGTCCACCCGCCACTACACATTTTTGCCTCTGCCTTTCTGATACCATCATCAATAGCTGGCTGTGCAACCCATCTCCCATACCCGACCCTTCGCCGCGACGAACGATATATGCCCTGCAACAAGGGATCTATCGAACCCGCCTTCATACGGACCACGCGAAACTTGGAGCTGCCTTCGAAGCGCTGCTCTTCCGGGTCTGAATCCCCAGCTGAAGACTTTCAGTCCGAGCCGAACGACGCAGGTGACAATGACGAGGTTGAAATATTCTCCACTCCGCCTACGACGGACATTTCCGTTGGCACGGCCTACCAAGCAATGGCGGCGTTCCTCGCATCATGCTTTGTTGCGAGTACAAAATGCGCCGTCACGGGCAAAGGGCGATCTTGGTGTGTTAGCCCAGCCATCGGGCCAGCATTGCACGCATGCCATGTTGTACCCCCGCAGCACTATCACGTCTATCCCATTCCGAGGGTCGTGGACAGCAAAAGCAAGTACAACACGCAAAATCTCCGCGAAGCCTGGAACCGCACGTGGTCTGCCAACAATGGCATTTTGCTCCTGAGCCATCTTCGCGAGCTCTTTGACGCGCGCCTCTTCTCAATCCATCCGGAAACACTTCGGATCCGAGTCTTCGTCCCGTATGATGTTATTCTCGAGTACCATGACACAGTGGCCCAGCTGCCTCCAAACATTGACCGCAAGGCTCTGCGGCATCATTATGAAATGTGCTGCATCGAGAACATGTCGGCCGAGATGGTCTTGACCGAACACCAACCGGCGTACAAAACACAAACGGATACAAAAGCCTAAAGAAAAGAAGAAGTCGGGCTGAAATAAAAAGATTGTGCCCGATCTCAAGCTGATAGGCGTGGGTGGGGTTGCATCCAACCGAGAACCAGCTCCTTCTGGGCTTTATCAGCATGGGATGATCTTAGATGACGGCATACATTGAACTGCAACTACTTTACAGCTTATTATTGTGGCACTGTTGCGTTAGCGAAGGCGTCACATGCGTCACTTTGACGCAAGGTGCAACATGGTTCCGTAGAATTTTCTGCATCGGTTCGGTCAAGAGTCCCATGGCAGCAGATCCAGCTGACCAAATAGCTCCTTGCAAAGCAGCTTGCTTTCCCTTGAGTTGCGAGAGGGGGAAGTGGTACGATGGGTGCGCATGAGGTTTTCGGTTGTATACTGCCTCAGGTCCAGCGCTCAGCGGAGGCCTCCTTTGCAGCCGCATTGGGATTTTCAACTGACACAGCCACGGAGCGACATGATGAGCATTGGTGTCATTGGATGGACCGGATCTGCGTGGTTATCTCTCCTCGTCAGGATTCACTGCAGAATTATAGAAATTTCGTATCTTTATTCATCATAGAAGCAAGAAAATAAGCACTGTTCACCATCATGGTCAAGTGTGATGATGCGATTAGATATTCGGGCCAGCGGTGTACGAGAACCATTCTTTTTCGTTTAATATCCTCTTGAGCATTCTTATCAGGCAACACGAACGATTCTCGTTTATTTCCCCACATCCTACCCGAAAGTTTATCCTCGATTAGCTCTGTACGTGGGCGCCGCCTTGTTCCTTGCAAAGCACGATCGGATGGCATCCGAAATGGGTTGGATACAAAAACCGCCCCGTGGTTAGCTCACATGAATGCTCGAATCCACCATCCGTGACCCTGTCTCTTTGGAATGTGATTCTTGGCATAATCAAGCAGGGCAAAACATGCTAGCCGATACGCCCTAAATTGCTTGGCTTTCTTCATCATGACTGCAACCAGCCGAATGCGGCTCCATCCTACTCCTTGCCCAATCACACATCCCTGCCATGAGAACACCACGCTTACACTGCCACTCAGTTTCTACTGGCCGGCCTCACAAACTTCATTCCTCAATCGCCCGGTCATTGCCAGCTGAGTGAACACTGCCCCAATGTATGAGCTATCGCAGCGCATGGCGGTAGGTGCATCACCAAACGACCCCTGTATCAACCTGACCTCTCATGGCTTTTATCCGCGAAAAAGTTGAAATGCAACACTGCCACTTTTGATGCGCTGTTGATCGTTACATGGCTTATCCTCTTGGCCAAAGCATTGAGACAAGTATAATTAACAAGCTCGAGAATTTTTAACTTTTTCCCATCTGTTACACTTTTTTTTCAACATTGACCTTGAAGTCACCACCCACCAACAATCAAGACCAAAAACACGATATTTTGACAAGGTTCTATTTACGATGGACATATTTCCGACCATGATCGCGACTGCGGTCCTTTACGGGCTCACGTTCCTTGTTGATATGACTCTGTTCGTTTTCACTGTCCGTAATGTTCATGTGCACCAAGACGCTGCGCGACAAGCCTTTTCCTGGCTCAAAGCAGCCATTGCCGTATTTGGGTTGTGAGTTTCTTCTTTCCTTCTCAGCCCCGTTGTGCATTGTCCCCGCAAGTCCGGGCTTCAGCATCCTGGTCATGAACCCGTCTAATTAAAAACAACCCATTTAGGCGCTGTGCATTCTTGGCCATCAACATTTCATTGATAGTGGCTAGCTTCTACGGCCACTTCACCACCTACAAGGCACACTTTGCATTTGGTCTTCTCTTGCCACTAAGCATGTCGTTTACCGATGCCTTGATCCTGATGCTGCTTGTCCGCGTCGCCAACGGCATCCTTCTCGCTCACAGCGGGCAAGCGAACAAGCTGGACAAAGTTACTCGCATCTGCTCCTGCATCCTCGCCGCCACCATTATAGCACTGGCTTTTACTGAATTCGGTTTCACCATCAAAGTCTTCTTCAGCTACAACTACTCCTACAGCGACCAGATGATCCTATATCGCGTTTATTTATCCCTCGAGGCCATGGTTTTCGTTTCTTCCGTCGCCGCTGTTGCTCAGTCGGCCCATGTCATGCTAAGATGCCGCTCAGAGCCACGGGTAGCCAAGGTATGATATATCAAGCACAGAAGCCCCCCGTCTGCTTGTCAACATGACTAATATCAGCCTCAGCCTGCCGCATTTCTCCTTTCCGGCTCCCTTCTATGGTTCACGCGCGCCATTTACTCACTCATCGTCACAACAACACAACGATACTTTCACACTCGCCAGTATCTTTACATTACCTCGTACATCTTCACTTGCCTGACCTTGTTCGTTCTGTTCTGTTTGATCTACGCTCTGGGCGCGAAAAAGGAGAACGGCCTCTGGTCAATGGCGCATCCTTTCTCGAAGCTAGACGTTGGCGATCGGCAATCGCTTGGGCACTCTCACCAAAATAACGCTGCAAGCAGCGGTCCTGGTGCTGCCTTGACAGACTCGCAGTTGGAGGAGCAGGCTCAGCGCAAACTCTAAGCCATACTCAGGTGTGATTACATGTGGCAACTAGCACTTATCTATGTAGCAGGATGCGACACCGGATATGGCCTGCCAGTCACAACTTGGAGGCTACCTACAATGCAAGAGCGGGAACCGGCATGGCGTACCAATCAGAGGGATGTAGTGTCAATGAGATGATATGTCGTGTCACGCAATCTGTGCCATTAGGCACGAGTAAATCCTTGCCGCATTTGCTCATGAGGGCCAGACTAGCCGATAGATTGCCGTCAATAGTTTGGCACGGCACAGCACATGATTAGATATAGTTTATCTAGCTTCTTTGAATAACCCTTGCCGCGCTGCTCCTTTCCTCAAAAGAAGCCAAAATGCCTTGAAGGGGGTTGCGACTTGCGAAACTTGATGACGGGTTCGCTTCCATGTTTTTCCTTTCCAATAGTGCGAAATAGCTGCAACAGATGAGGCTTGACCTTCCAGTCCCCAACCGTAAAGATAACGTTCGCCCGGCCTTGATCCTCATCCCCGGCATTCTGCTTCTTGTTCCTATTCTGATTCTTATTCTGGTTTTGATTTTGATTCTGGTTCTTGTTTTTATTCCTATTCCTGTTCCTGTTCTTGTTCTTGTTGTTATTATTTTGGTTGTCCCCAAACTCGGGCCAGTCCTTGTGCTTCTTGATCGGCGGCAGGGGGGGCCGGTATTGGATCATCCATTCGTCTTCATGGCCGCCGCGACTGGCGGATAGAGTGGCCCGATTCAAGCATGGCATCTGGTTCAGGCACCGAGCATAGGCTTCCAGCATGGGGACCATGACGTCGTCGTTCACCATGGCCTTGCGAGGTCGCATCTGCTCGTCGCGCACCGCTCTCATCCAACCCTTGAAAAGGAGGGCGGCTTTTGTTTGGGCTCCGGTGCCGTAGCCCGGTGCAATGAAGCCGGATGTCGGGGGCCGCGGCCACTGCAGGCCTGGGTTTTTTTCGTGGCTCTGCCGCGTGCTCTTGAAGTAGTACTTGCCGGTGGGGGTGATATCTTCAAATTTGACATCCAGGTTGGTCAAGGTTGCCCAGGGCAGATTGCTCTCGGGCACCTCGGACCAGAACAGGGACGGCTCTATCTGAGCTTCGATTTTGAGAAATTCCAGCTTTCCCTTGGCCACCACCTTGCGCAGGTTTTCGCACACGGAATCGGGCTCTGGTGATTCTGCAACCAGGGCGTCGAGCAGCAGGTAGCGGAAAACCGGGTCCGCGCTCATCGTGAGCTCCAGTGTCTTGGCCTCCGGCGAGAGCTGGAAGGACTCCAGAGCCGAAGCAAGTTCGTTGCGCGATTGTCGGCGAAGTTGCGGAAATATCTCAATTGCGGTACGTGACCAGTTCCAAAATGTGAGCGATGGAAACGCGGCAACAAGCTTGACTTGGCTGCCAAGGTCAAACTTGCGCATCGCCCAGGGATCGCTGAGGGAGCGAACGCAGGGAACGCGGATATCATCGATTCCCGAGAGCTTTATTTGAGCGAAGTCGTAGCGATCGTGGCCCAGATCTCTGCCGTTCCCGTTGCGCGGAACCAAGCGGTGGCGACGCTGCCTGTTCCTGTAGCTTTCATCATACTCCAGTGGCGGGTCGGATATCGAATAGATGTCATAGGCGAGATTCAGCTCGTGGTCGGCGGGTCACTGCGACAGCGCACGCAGCAAGGTGGATACTACGTGGCTGGCCTTCTTGTCGTTGGCTGCTCTGTCTCTGTCCGACTCATAAAAGCCCCAGGAATTTTTGTTGTAGCCATCCAAGACAATCTCAAAGTCGAGCCGGTGCAGAAAGCCGCGCCGGTGTGCGCCTCGCTCGCCCGAGAAGGCAGCAAGAAAAAAGTCTAGCTCGTCACTCGCAATGCCAAGCGTGCGAAAGGTGATGCGCTCAATGGCATACTGCCAACCCCGTGACAAGGCGGCAAGGCCCGGACGAACAAGGCGTGCTGCTTTGCCTTTGCCCTGTTTTCCGGGGAGCAGTTCGGCAATTTGGATCAGCACATCCACTGGAAGCTTGTCCATGATGAGTTAGCGGTTGAAGGCCCGTGTCGGCGAGTTGGTCCCTTTTGGTTAGGAATGGGGTGAGCAACTAGGTAGTCAAGTAGTCAAGGACAGATGTGTTGGTGTTTCTTGAAGCGGGGCGACCGACCCATTTGTGATTTGAACAAATCTAGCTCTGGTTTTATTGGCCATATGCACGTCTCTCCCCACAGCCAAGTTGGCCACCACCACGTTAGTACGAGACAGGCCAGTACAAGCATGATGATCATTCGATTCATTCCCAAGTACCGTGCACAAATATCTGGCTGCATAAATAATGTGCACAGAAAGCACGGCAATAGCGCTCGGTTGCAGCAAGCCACCACAGCTGACGCCCGACTTTTTTTATTGGTTCATCAATCTTTGAAGCATCTAATGATGCAGTCGTGCATACGCTCAAGTTGAAGCAGCATCATCTCCACTTTCTTCTGCACGATGAAAGAAAACATCAAAGCCCAGATTCATAGGCGCTTCCACTTTTATCGAAATCGGGGAACTAGCTGGAGATCAGCTCATCAAGGGGGTAACTGCTGCCCCAACAATGAGTTCACAAATATGAGGACCGTAAACATCTCTCGGGTTTGTTTCAGTTTAGGGAGGGTGACTTTTAGTATGCTGCAGTAATTGGGAACACCAACTAATCCCATGAAAAACCAGTACTATGGCGAGACGTCGGATTCCGATCCCCGATTGCTCCTAACATTTACAACAGCACACTAAAACAAGAACACAATCCTTTTATTAGGCATCAATAGTTGCGTTTTCCAAGTTGTTTCCTCATCTCCCCTCTCTTTGCCCAACTCTGCTCTTTAGGGTAGCCACCCAAGTGCTCTCGGACGATGGCGCCGACGCGGGGGGCCAAACCTTGTTGCTCTAATGAGCAAATAGCATCATACGTGATGCAGGTTTAGTGTGACTGTTGGTTGATCAATGTGTTTTGCAATCAAGTGACGAGAGTGAAGCCCCAGTGGGGTGGTTATGGCAACGAGTTACTGGCCTGACGCTCAATTTAAACTCTCAACGCTCCATTAAAAAACTCCGAAGCCAAGCCAACAGCAGTGACTAGGTGTCCAGGCCCCTAACTGCATGCAGACTGGCACATACATCCGGATACTATGTCGTCGATACCCTGGCTGCGTTGCCGCCGCCCACGCAACGTTTTCTCGTTTCTGCAGTCAATAAAATGACTCCGATCAGTGTCGGGCAAGCTAAAATCGGCGGGGGGCTACTGCAATGCGGCCAGGGACCACCAGATTGCTGTGTCCAGCCAGTGGTGGTGCTGGCTTGCACGGCACGTTTGTGGCTCGTCACGTGCAGCAGGTCAGTAATGCAGCCACGCGCACACACCAGGCCGACCATCTGGCGATTGATTTGATCGGCCATCTTGGTCAGCACTGTCATTCCCGGCCCTAACCCGTCTGTTCATGTCGGCATTGCGCCTGCAGTCCGAGTTTTCGACCATGGAGCTGCCCCCCAACGCTTCCTCTCGTCCCCTTGCGAGGGTCCACCGCGCCCGCTATGTACGGAGCCCCGTGGCCTGACATTTGGCGGAGGGAGCGCAAATGTGCGGCAACGCGCGAAGGGACACATCGAACCGGTTTCTAGAATACCGGCGACTGGTTGGCCCGTGTCGTCCGCTAAGGCTGCGGATTGTCCGGACCGTTATCTGGGAGGGCACTAGCCCGAGCCAAGCACGCTGGCCCCGTCGAGACAACCCAAGCCAGCAGGGCCAGGTCAAGACAGAGTGCGCACGCAGCAGCGCAGCTTGTGCGATGCAAGCGCAGTCTTGTGGAGTGTTGGCGGCTTATCCCGCGCGTGCCATGTGTTCTCTCTCCTCCGTCTCCATCTTCAAGGTATCCACGATGCGCCGCCGGTGGACATGGACATGGACATGGCAGCAGGGATCATCTCGTCCGGCCGCGACCATCCAAATTCCGCCGCTGCTTCTTCAACTAGCCCGCCCAGCGGATCCCCAGCAACCAGGTTTTGGCCCTCCAATCGATGCCGCCAGGCAAAGGCTGGCCTGGCCAGCGGCCGGGCTTGGTGACGCTGACCCAGCCACGGCGCTGCATTGGCACATGCACTACAACGTGGAGAGACACAGGGGGGGAGGGCCCTTTTCGGTGAGTTGCCTCCGCCGCTCAAATATTGCCAGAGCCCGCACATGAGACAAGGCCCAGATTCTACGGAACCCCGCGCCTGGCTCCCGGAAACCTCGCTTCTTTGACCATTTCACACCATCATGGCGACCTCAGCAGAACCTGTCGTCCAGCAGCTGGCGCCCGCCGATCCCGACCACGTCCTCGAGGAGGATGAGTTTCTCACCTCGGACGAGGATGCTGCTTCCCTGTCCTCGTCGTCGGCCAGCTTGGGAAGCAGCATCTACGAGCACAGCTTCGAAAACGGCCGCAGGGTACGTCGCGATGCCGATGAAGATGGGCTGCTGCCACGCAGCACCCGCACAGCGCAAATAGCTAATGCGCCGTTCCGCAGTATCACCGCTACCGCCATGGCCGCTACCCCATTCCCAACGACGACGTCGAGCAGAACCGCGATGACATGAAGCACGCCATGATGCTCGAGCTGACAGAGTTGGTGGCCCCCCCACCTGAGCGCACTTGCTGGCCAAGCCAATTCTAACAGAGGATAGCGGCAAACTCTTCTACGCTCCCATCGGCGACAACCCACAAAAGATTCTCGATCTGGGCACCGGAACAGGAATTTGGGCCATTGAAGGTTTGTTTCCGTTTTCGGCCAGGACCCAAGTGTCTCGGAGGCTAACGCCCACCCCCAAGTGGCCGACCAGTACCCCAGCGCTGAAGTGCTCGGAATCGATCTCAGCCCCATCCAGTACGAACCCACTCGCTCAATCCTCTGATGTGCCGCCGATTCAGCAACTAATGGAAGCAGGCCGAAGTGGTGCCCCCCCAACCTGAGGTTTCTGATTGACGATGTCGAGGACGACTGGGCCAACGGCGACAACTGGGACCTTGTCCACTTGCGCTGCCTCAACCCATGGCTCAAGAACCAAAAGAAGGTTTTGGAGTCTGTTTACGAGTATGCACCTCACTCATTTCATGGAGACATGTACGCACCGACGGAAAATGCGCTAACGAGGGCATCATGACAGGAACTTGAAGCCCGGCGGCTGGATCGAGGTGCAGGAATTTGACGGTCGCGTGCACAGCGACGACAAAACCACAGACGGGACGCCGCTCAAGAAGTTCTTTGACCTGATCCCCAAGGCCATGGCCAACTTTGGCATGGCGTTCAACTCCGGCGAGGCCATGAAGGAACCGCTCGAGAAGGCCGGCTTTGTCAATGTGTCGTGCCGAACCTTGAAGGTCCCCTACGGACCCTGGGCCAAGGTAGGATGAGCGACCCACCCCAATCCCGCCAAGTCTTTTTTTTTCTTGCTTATGCTAACGCCATTTGCTTAGGACAAAACCATGCGTCTTGTTGGTGTCTACTGCCAGACCGTCATGTGCGATCTCGTCAACGCCATGGCTGCCAAGCCATTCCAGACGCTCAAGGAGCTGAACGAGGTCGAGCTCCAGATCCTGGCGGCGGGCGCCAAGAAGGACATGCACAACATGAAGATTCACGGATACATCAAGTACTTGTTCTGGACGGCTCAAAAGCCTGAATAAGGCTTGGCTGGAAGTGGAAAAAGAAGCAAGGAAAAAAAGTGAAAACATCACAGGTAGAAAGGCAATATATGTTGAGCCTATCCGCATTCTGTTTTTAATTCGACTCTCTTGAGATGGTGCAAGCATTTGTACTTGCCTGCGAGTAGAGCACCGCACTACACCTTGTGCTTGTCGTTTCGATTCACCAACACATGCCGCGCTTGTCTGTTCCTGGTTCTCGTCTATCTGAAACCGGCACAAGCCGGCTAGTTTAAATAGCCTTCCACATGCTTGGATGTAGCGTCTAATTCTTATGCAGGGCAGTATTTATAGATTTGCGCCCAACCAGCATTTTGAGATGGATGTAGCCAACTGCTTGTTCATGGTGTGGCGGGGTAGCTCAACCTGCATTGTGCTCTGCATTTTGACATGGTTTGATGTGAGGCTTCGTTCTGCAGAAGCGTTGAGGTGGCGATTGGAACTTTACGTTGTCGACTTTTACGGTTGATTGAGTCAAAGATAAAGACAAAGCTAATGATACAATAGATGGAGAAAAAAAAAGAACCAACGCCCCCTAAAAACAAGCCAAAATAAATACAAGACCAATGCATTGCTTCACACGCGAAGCTTGTATACGTTGGATTTAGATACGCCAAGCAGGTTTGAAACACTGCCGCCCGCCCAAGGATTCGCCATATTAACCACACGCCTTACGGCATCAAATTCCGAGGGTCCATGCCCTCGACAAGCTCTGGGTACGCATTTATGAACTCGCGCGTTATGCACCACGTGTCCAGCGACATGAAGGCGTCCAGGTAGGCGGGGCGGACGCGGATGACGCCCTTGTCGTCGGGCTCGACGACGCTCTCGCCGAGCGGCCAGCGCACCTTGTAGGAGCGGGCCAGGACCTGGATGACCTTGTGCAGGTCGTAGCCGTCCTGGTTGGAGATGAGCTTGGCGCGCAGGCGCGGCCAGGGGATCATGTCGATGGCGCTCGGGTGCGGGCACTGGATCTGCTCGGCAATGGGCCGCAGGAACTCGGGCAGCCGCAGGTAGCGCTGCTCGGTGGGCTCCACCATCCACCGCCACAGCAGGTAGTCGATCCAGCCGCTCGCCAGCCGCTCCGGGTCCGGGCAGCACATCTGCGCCATGCCGTGGTGCAGCGTGTTGGACAGGTAGTTCTTGTCGTTGCCGAACAGCAGGTCCGGCGCCTCCGGGAAGTCGGGCTGCCCTCGCACCAGCTCCGCGTCGGCCCTCCACGTGATGCCCACCCGGTACTCGGGCCCCGCCCGCGCCGGCTCCGACTGCAGCGTCGTCAGCCCCCAGACCGGAATGGTAAACATGTGCGACGTGTACAGCGCCGGCGGGAGCGCAAACCCCGACAGCCGTGGGTCGATCAGGTGGCTTGTCGTCGCCAGCTGGAGCGAATGGTCCGTCGTCGTCGAGGGATCGTTGTGGTGGTTGTGATGGTGGTGATGGTGATGATGGTGGTGGTCGAAGAAGCTGGGGGCTTCGATGGTAGATATATCCGCGCCAGAGGTGACCACTTCGGTCAGCTCTACGAAACGGGGACCAGCAGCAGCAGCGGGATGCGACAGGACGCTCGTCGGCGTCGTGCTGGCGGTACTCGGTGGATCCGGCCCAATCTGCGCACCCCGGCCGCCCTGCCACGAGTCGACAAATGCCGACACGAGCTCCTGCCGGCTGGCCAGCTTCTCGTTGGCCCGCCGAAGCTCCCGGCACGTCTGCTGGAGCTGCTGGACGTGAGCCAGGTGCGCCGCGTTTTGCCTCTTGTACTGCGCGAGCTGGCACTCGAGGGCCGCGATGCGGTTGTTCTTCTTGTCGCGGGCGTTCTGCTGGGCTCGCCTGTCGCGGGCCCGCTTCATGGCCAGCCGCTGCTCGGCCGTCGACGGGCTTGGGCTGTCGTCGTCGGCCATCTCTGGGAGGGGGCCGGTGGAGCGCTTCTTCCCGAGGATGGCGCAATTGTGGAAAAAAGAGAAGGATTCGAGGCGGGAAAGAATGCAACCGGAGCGCTACTGTAAGCCAAGGGGGGAGGGGGAGGGGCCAGGAATACGTAAAACCGGATAGCTCTCGTTTCTATGAAGCTGCCACGGCTGATTCGTCCGTGACGGATGAACCGGACCCCGGTCCTGGTCTGTGTTTATGGCGGATGGCGGGGAAATAAAAACATGGTTATCGCCTCTGCGCTATGAAGAAGGGAGAAATTAAACCTTGGCTAATTAAGCACATGAATGAGTCGTAAGAGTGCCCTTTTACGCTTGGACGTGCATAAATCATGAATGGGGATGTGCGCTTTGAGATGATCCATCACCCTCGCCATCGCTTGGGCATTTTTCCTCGCCCGTCGTGCTGGAAACCGTGCTTGATGCTTCGTCGGACTCTGTCTCAGGAGCTGCGCTGCCTGTCCAGTAGCGAACGAATTCGTCTGTACACTCAAAGTCTTCAATATTGGGTTGCGCCCAGGGCGAAGTGCCGATTTCGTCCTTCAACTCGTCTAGGGATTCTTCAATCTCCACAACGGCTTCTCCTCGGTCGCCGTGCTTGATTTGGTTGCTCAGCGCCCTGTACCACGACGCGAGATGCATGTTGTGGTGCTCCGACTTCCATTCCGACAGAGCGTCAAGGTGCTTGCACGCCGCCGCATCGTGTCCGATGGAGAGCTCCTCGAGGGCCTGGGCTGTTGTGGATATTTCGTGCTCGAGGTTTCGATCTCGGATGCCCTGGTACAATTGCACAAAAGCTGAAACATCAGGAGCCCCGGGCTGTCGACCATACCTGTGCCTTTCTGACTTGAGAAGGCAATGGATGAAGCGATCCCACGGGGTGCAGCCGGTGACATCGCGCACATCAGTGTCAATGCCCCCTAGTTCTAATTCGGACAACATTGCCAAGCATTCTAGACGGCCCCATGCAGCAGCCACGTGTAATAAGTTGCCCATATCCTGGCCAAGCACATTGTATGAGCCTCCGGCTTCAAACAAGAGTCGAAGAGCGGGCTTGTTGTTTCTGAGAATGGCGTATGTCAAGGGTGTGCGCCCCAGGCTGTTCCGCGCGTCGAGGCTGCGGCTATCCAGCCTCACGAGCAAATCTAGCATCTCTCGGGCTGTCGCCATCCTCGACGAGTTCTCATCGCGCACTTCGTAATGGACTAGTGTATGCAGAAGTGTGTGTTTCCACACATTGCGCGTTGATACCGATGCGCCTTCTTGGAGGAGAAGGTGCATCGCCTCCAGGTGGCCGCTCTCCACAGTACTATGCAACGCTGTGTTGCCGTCGTTGGCTTGATCGTTGATGCGACATCCTGCCCGGAGCAGCATGGCCATGCATTCAAATTCATTGTTTCGTGCCGCAACGATCAGGGGAGTGTGCCCGTCTAAATTCTTGTAGTTGATATCAGCTCCTGCATCAAGAAGCTGTTGAAGCATCTCGACTCTTCCATACTCGGCAGCATAGTGGAGGGCGGCATTGCCGAAGCCATCCAGTTCATTGAGGGTGTCGGGGTCTTTTTGCAGAACCTGGCTTACATTATCGCCATTGTTCATGATATCGTGAAGTGTGAGATATTCGGACTCGGCCCTGTCCTCGATGTACCGTTCCACAAGCGTCAAAACCCTGGCTTCTCGTTCGGAGAGGGTGAGTTGCGCACTTCCGCCCAGTGTAATATTTAGGGCGTACCATACTCTCCTACTCGCCGTTAGCCCTGCTCACCCAAATGGCATCGCTGGATCATCAGCCAGTGCTACCTTGAAAAACCCGTATTTTGCAATATGCTTTCCCAAACACCAAGCAGGAACTCGAGCTGTTCATACCGCTGACATATGATCATGTGCTATATCCAAGTGAGTAAAATTGGTTGCTAAATTTGGCGTCGGTCGCGCATTTACCAACCTCTACAATATTTGTGCCCGACGTTTCGTCATCTGGAAAGTAAAACTTTCCCTCAGAGATTAACAATTGCAGTTCGGCCACCGGAAGGCTCACGTCAACCAATGCGCAGTGGGCCATGGGTAATATCCTTATAGGGCGAAGGGCGCACCTCAAAGGGTACGACGCTTGAGAAAACCAAGTCTTTCCCCGGAGCCAAGCTGGAGGTTTAAAAACCACAGACAAATCTCCCTCCTTCCTGCATGCGCATCGGTAGTCCCACTGCAAGCCGTTCTGATCGCAAGCAGAGTGATAGCTCACGGACAGCGATCCGAATATCGGATGGAAACACCTGGGGTTTTTAAACGACCACGGTTCTAGATGGCATCGGCAATGGCAGTCGATTGGACACTTCCTCTTTTCATAAGTTTCTGGACTGCTGGATTTTATCAAGTCGCGGATGATCGCTGAACTGGGTAGCTGAAACCGCTCGGAACTGGACGTTGGGTCTTGCCTTGAGTCGTCAATCTCATGTACTGGCGCTGGTGACCCAGTAGATTCTTCTATTGCAATTGAATTGATAGTAGGGATTTCACCTAGTGGGCGGGTTGTGTTTGCTGGGAATCCCCTGCCAAAGTTAGTACGAAGCATTATCAGAAACCCTAAACATGGATAAGCATTGTGGCATGACCTTACTGTCTGGCTCCAACAAATAATTGATGCAATTGCGACATTTGAATCGCCATTATATTGTTCTTTTGTTGCTGTTGTAAAATCAACGCGTGAGATAGATTTGATTTTGCCTCGTGTGCCTTTTGAAGGAGCTCTTCAATCTTGTTGCTCTTCACCAGGCATTTCCCCTTCATGACCTTGGTTCTCCGGCCATCGGTGGACTTGGCACAGTCTTGTTCGATGACCTGGAGATGGTCATTGATTTCTCGGAGCTGCTGGATTGCAATGTCGACTTGTGGCGTGATGGGAAATACATCACAGCCTATTCCTTGTGCTCCTTGCGCCAACTCCTGGATAAAGGCAATCTGGGGCCGCTCGCCGTCAATACCCTGCGCGGCTAGCTCGGCTGGTGGGTTCATGAGCTGGGAAATTGCCTCACCTCTTTACGAAATTCTTGGAACTGGGTTTCGATCTCGGGTAGGTCTTGCAAAAATTTTGTGCCCTTGGCGATGGCGTCGAGCGACTTCATGACCGCCGTCACAGACCCAAGAGTCGTCATGATGTCTGTTGCGACACGCGACTGTTCCAGCGCAGTTAAGAATTGAGTGAGTAGAAATTTTGGCCGACACGTCGGATTTGAGCAGCTCGCACAGTCTCACCCTACAGTGTCGCGTTTGGACTGCCTCGCTTCCCCTGGAACAAACGTCCCCACAGTGTACGGATACGGTAAAGCGGCATGCATCTACTGCGTCAGCAAGACGGTCTGCAAATAAGCCACACTGACCAAGGGCGTGATCAGCCGTGAGTGTTAGACTGCGTAATCCTGAGGTTAAGGGCGAAAATACAAATAATAAGGCTGACCTTTATTCCTATTTGAGCAGTAGTGTTGAGCTAGGATGATAGTTAGTCCCGGGACCGTGAGTTAGGCAAGCCTCTCAGTGTACCGATGGATGCTATTCCCATTCTATAATAGTATCTTGGAATCTATTCCTCTTACAGTTAAAATGAGTCAAGATGGCAAAAAGTTTACTTTTCTTTGTCAATTCTTGGGTGAAGTAGGTCCAACAAGGCTAGGCTAAGAACCCCTCTCAAATTTGCATCTTTTGGAGAAGCAAAGTAAAGACGAGGCTATCGTGATTAAAAGAGAAAGGGACAAGACCGCCCGTTTATGATTAGCTAATAGGGGTTTAAAGGGGCATATCCATAAATTATGGCAACCCGATGACCCAGACCAACACAACAATTATTGTGCAATAAGTTCTAGCAGGAATATTTCAAACGTATTCTGGGCCGGGAATATGACTGGCCTATCTCTGATAGGTTAAGATGTTTCTATAATCATATACCTGAATACTCTCTTTGCGTTCTGAAGTGTGTGGGTATTTAGCAAAGAAGAGTCCATAGACCTTGATGGGCCTTGCATACATCTTTCACGAAGCTTATTATGAAATTCATGAGGTTTGATCTCGGATATTCATTTCATGGACTTCCACTTACCGGATAGCAACGAAGCTCAACGTCTCGTAGTCGCATCCATTCACCAACCTGTGATTTTGTGAAGCACGTATACTTGGAACCTCATAGTATTGCCACGCAGAGCCACGTACTAAAAAACGCACGATTCACGGTCCGGCCAACAGCCCGTGACCGCAATTTGGTGGTACACTCTCTGACCAATCCGGGTAAGCGGTTGGTTCGCGGTAAAGCATGTGCATGCGCCTTTTATGCAGCCCTAAATGGGATCTTAGCTTGATTGGACTTCTTTGGGGGAAGATTGACGTGTACCTTGTTAGGCTGCCGGATGTTTTAGCCTCGGAAATTGCTTGGTGCTGGACCAACAGCTCGTTTATCAAGGCCTGCTGCGCTATATAACCCGCGGTTCGTGTCTCAACGACCTCAATTCCCTACCATACCCGACATCCAACTATTTGCCATGGCCGAAACAACTGAAGCTGAGCCTCCGGCAGAGACGGAAAAGAAGGTTGTCGATCCCGAGGTGCAGTCGCTTCTTTCTTCCGTCTCCGACGCTCTCCAGGAACGGGCTGGAAAAGACGTCTTTGCCATCGGCGGCAAGATTAGCCTCCCAGATGCTTCTTCGAGTGACACCCCAGGAAAGGGCCCACTGGTTATTAGGTGGGAGTCTGGAGGGCGTCATGAAAAGCTGGCACTGCCAGTGGATGATGGCGAAATTTCACAGCAGTCATTTGCGCAACTGATACAGGACTGCCAGCCGGCAACATTTGGAATGGACAAAAAGGATGTGTATGACGAAAAGTATCGCAAAGCCAGCAAGTTGGATGAATCGGATTTCTGCACAAACTTTAGCCCATACGAGCATGGCGTGATTGATACCATCATCCAGGCTCTGGCCTACGCCGACCGTTCTGACTCTGCAAACCTTGGCATCAGAGCTGAGTTGTACAAGCTGAACGTGAGTACCAAAACGTGGGTTGTTTCTTGAAGCTGACAAGCGATATAGGTCTACTCGGCGCCTTCAGGCAAGTTCAAGCCCCACGTGGACACGCCACGATCAACGGACCAGATGGGGTCTCTTGTGGTGTGCTTGCCGTACACGCACCAAGGCAGGTTGCTCGTTCAAAAAGTCTTGGAATTGAAACAAGCTAACTTCTTGCAGGTGGCCAACTGTTGGTTCGCCACGGAGGCCGTGAAATTGCCTTTGACTGGTCATCCAAGGAACCCTCCGCGATCCAATGGGCAGCCTTCTTTTCCGACTGCGAACATGAGGTGGCCGAGGTTACCGAGGGCCACCGACTGACTTTGACATACAACTTATTTTGGACTTCATATGGCCCAGCAAAGATGGCAGCCCGCTTTGACGCCATTGAGTATGAATACCTTCACTTCTATGAGGCTCTCCGGAAGCTGCTCGCCGAGCCCAAGTTCCTGCCGGAGGGTCTGTCATTCCTCCTCGTCTACAGACTCAAATTCTTCATGAGAAGCTTGCTAATAGTGTCCAGGCGGTCGTTTGGCTTTCACATGTACCCATGCATACCCGCACTGCGCAAAGACATCTCTTCAAGACTTGCATCACACGCTCAAGGGGATTGATATGGTTGTTTACCAAGCCCTGAAGCAACTCACTGGTCAAGCCCACGTTGTTAGTGTCATCGACGATGAGCAATACCAAGACTTTCAGGTTCCCTACGAACTGAGGCATGAACGGAGACAAAATCCTCCGCCCCCCAAGTCAAGAGAGGCCAGGCTGAGTAATGCCTACATGTCCAAAGAACTCAAGGTACCAATCGAGTTTGATGACTTTGACTATGAATCTCAGTTGCCGGACCCAGCGCAGGTGCGGGTGTGCTATCCAAAGGATACAAAGAAGCCCCTGTATCCTCGCCGAGAGGTTGCCTGGCTGAATTACAGCCCGGGATCAGAAAACCACAAGGAAGTGGCCGTTACTTTTATGTTGGTACGTTTGGGTTTAGCATCAGTCACAATTGACATGCTTTTACTAACTAGCTGCATAGTACGGCAATGAGGTCTATGTAGACTCGTACTACTCATGGGCTGTTATCATGGCAAAGGTTAAGCGGCAAAACCAAAGACTTGATTCAGAGGATGATTCGGAGTGAACATTGGCGATGCGATGGTATTGCATAGGCTCATTGCATGACAGAGTGCCGGGATGGATCTGCAGTGGTCACTGGGTAGTAAATTGTTTTGATAATTTTGGAGCTACGTCTAAAAATCGGAAATTGGTATTCCACCAAAGTGAGTCGTGTATCGTGAATCATCACACCGCTGATGTGACTCAACGAGGTGAAACAAATCACAGAATAAAACCTAGAGCAGCAATAATAACAGACATCAGCACGACCGTCTCACTGGACCGCGACATTGTTGATGAGGAGCGGAGCACCGAACTTGGAGTGGGCGTGGATGTGGCTGATGTCGTAACGGCATTGCCAACATCTTTCAACTCAGTTTTGGGCATTGTGCTGTTGCGGCCGGGGACCAAGGCATCTCGGAACATGGTCGCCTGCTCATAAACATGCGCAATAGCAATGAGTTCTTCCTCGGACCATTTCTTGCCCAGGAATGTGATGCCAAACGGAATTCCAGGCGCGACATCGATCAACTCTCTCGATCCCGCCAAGATTGGAATATCCTCCGGGTATGATCCAAGGGGGACGCTGATGGCAGGCAGTCCTGGCGACGAAGCCCACGTAGGCGCATAGTCGGTGGGGATAATGAGTGCGGAGAGATTAAGCTTGTTGATGATGCCAGTGACGCCGCCTTCAGCATCAAGTTGGACACCTGTCCTCGAGGCATTGGCGGCCCTCGGATCGCTCAAGTTGTAGCCCAGCCCGATAGCAGCCTCGAAAAGTCCGACGTTGCGATCGGGATAGTCCTCGCGCGGGTCTTGGATCGTGTAATTCCGTAGCCCAGCAACGGAATGAATGCCGTTGGGATTATAGGTCAGCTCATCCAAGTATGCTGCCAAGTCGGTCACGAACCCAGCCGCGCAGTTGATGCCTTGGTGGTTCATCTCCGAGCTGCGAAGGGGCCAGTCAATTTCCGCCGAGGCCGCGGCGCTAAAGTTGGCTGGATCTATAATCTCAGCACCTAGGCCGCGCAAAATGTCTACCGTGGCATCAAACGTGTCGAGCAAGTAGCTGCGGTTGACCTGCTGGTAGAGCAGCCCGTCGTCGAAGCCATTGCGCGGCACACCGATTCGAATGCCCTTGAGGCTAGTGTACTTGGCCGTCGCGGATATATAGTCGGGGATTTTGCCCTGGTTGGGAATTGTCAAGGTTGCATCATCCTTCTCATCCACCCCCGCAATCACTGATAAGATTGATGCGACATCCTTGACCGTCCTGGCTAGCGGACCGACCGTGTCTTGCACACTTGTGATTGGTATGACTAGGTGCCGAGAGGTGAGACCAACTGTCGGCTTGATGCCGACGACATTTCCACGACTGGCTGGCTCAAGAATGCTTCCTCTTGTTTCAGTGCCCAAGGCAGCGAATGACAGGCCAATTGCGGCAGCGATGCCCGAACCACTGGATGAGCCCTGGATGCGTGTTAGGGTGAGCTTGTTGATCATGACGTGACACTTACACAAGGATCCTGGTTTGGGTAATATGGCCCGTACGCCTGTCCGCCCCTCGAGCTCCAGCCGGATGTGGTATTGGTGGACCGATACATGGCCCACTGGCTCAAGTTCGTTTTCCCCAAGATGATGGCTCCGGCAGCTTTCAACCGCGCAACTGTGCCGCTATCCTTGGGTACCTTGGCCCCCAGCAATGCGTAAGAGCCCGCAGTATTGTTCATCTGATCAAAGGTAGCAATATTGTCCTTGACCATGATGGGGACGCCGTGCAGAGGCCCGCGTATCTTGCCGGCACTCCTCTCGGCGTCCAAGGATGCTGCAATTTCGATTGCATCCGGGTTCATTTCAAGAACCGCACGGAGTTCATCATTCACCTCTTTGATCCGTGCCTGGTAGGCCTTGACTAGATCTACCGCCGTGAAGCAGCCCGTCGAAAAGCCGGTAGTAATATCGTCAAGGGTCGCCGAGTAGAGTGAGGGGTAAACGCAGCTGCTGTTGCTCGCAAGGGCTGCCTGCGCCACCACAGCGACAGCCAGTAGCGTTTGGGCTCTCATAGTGTTCGCTGCAGTTCAGGTCTTGGTTGCCTGCAGCCTGCAACCAATATCCCGCATTGTTACATTTATATGTGTATTTACCACAACCTAATCCGAGCTTGGACGACCTGATCCTTATCAGTGTAGTTAAATCCTAATGTATAATGCCCCTGTCTTTATCCACTTCCACGGGAACCACAAACACACTCGGAGATAACAAGGCCATGGATGGATCCACTGCCCGCCCAAGCCGTCGGTATTTATTGCCTAACTCGCATCACTTCAACCGACGAGCTGCGCGAAACTCGTTAGCCTGATTTTCGAAAAAGCGGACAAACGATGAAGAGTCTCTGTGACGTTTACGTCAGCCCTCTTACACATAGGGCCATTATTATTCTATTTAAAATGATTTACCATCAAAATGTGTCCTGATAGCTGGTTGATGAATACTTGGAGATCAATTTACCTAAAACCAACTCCGAGGTTGATGCATTGGACATAACTTTGAGCAGATACCTAAGCCAGCAGACTGAGCAAACCCAATTCTAAACTAGCAATAACCCTTTGAAGAAGCCTTTGTCGTTGCTATCTACGTTTAATGGTCACGTCACAGCGTTGATAGCAATCCAGCCTCCACGCTATCACACGAAAGAGGGGATCTAGTTCGCACCACGTGGAGCAGGGATATGAATCCGAAGACTGAGCGGGGAGACTTGAAGGAGTAATCACTATGCTTTGTCCTAGTAGTTCTTTGTTATCTTGATTTTGAATTGAAACACGTAAAGGTTGACGTGAAGCCTTGCTATAAAATCGACGCAATCCCACAGAATTCTCAGTTTCGGAGTCAAGCAGCAAGAAGCCGACAGACAGAACAGCTTGAGAAGATGCGCTCGATTATTTCTCCACTGGCACTTCTTGTGTCCTGTATGTCAGCACTTGCTGTTGAAAGACGTCAAAACTACGCTGCTGCTGGTATTGGCTTCTACAACCCAGAGCACACCTTGGGAAACGCGTATAACTACTGGAAAATCCTACCAAATGGAACGTTCGACTTGACGCGCAGCAAAGTGAGCGCTGTGACCACAACCAAGGTCATTCCATTCTTCGGATGGCGCCCCGAGGGAATCATCGAGCCCTCGCGTTCGGTGCTCTGCATAATTGACATGCAAAACTTTTTTCTGCACCCAGCCCTGGCGCCTACCAGCTACGATGGCCGCGCCGCAGTTGACCCCACCATCAAGCTGGCGAAATCCTTCCGTCAGAACGACATCAAGGTTGCATGGGTCAATTGGGGCCTGAACAATTACGACCTCTTGACACTGCCACCTGCTACAAAGGCTGGGTTTTCGAGCAACGTCACTGCTGACGGTACCATGGGGTCCAGCATGGGACTAGTTCAAGATGGGAATGAGACTATTGACGCAGGTCCGGAGCTCATGGCTGGCTCGTGGAACGTGCAGCCATATGGCATCTTGAAGGATTTTGTCAGCAAGGGCATCAAGGCAGGTACAGATCTGCTCTTCAACAAGAACCGCCTTAGTGGGTTGTGGGGCGCCCAGACGCCATTTGGTATGTGGCTGCAGGAGAATGAGATTACGACCATCTTCATCGGTGGCGTAGACGCGGATCAGTGCGTCCGCACCACATTTATGGACGCCTATTTCAAGGGTAAGTGGAGGCCTCAGTGATTTGATGACTGGATGGGAACCAACCGGTAATGAATGCTGATGCTATTTTAGGGTATGATGTAATCTATGTGGATGATATTGCGGCTACGAGGAACGGCCAGGCTGCGTATGAATCCACCAGGTTTACTGCCAACTTCACAGGTATGTATCTGTTTGCACAAGTTGTGGACATGTGCTAATGGCGTAGGTTTCCTGGCAAACAGTTCAGCAATTATCACTGCCTTGGGAGACTATTAGGAGCCTGAATATGTTGAACACTGGATGATGCTCAATGTCCTGTTAAACATTTGACAACGCGAGAATTGGGAGCGGTTGGGATTTAGTCTTGTTTTGATTGTCGGTGAAACATCGGAGCAAGACATCCACAGTTCAGGCGTGGTGGCAGAGTGGTCTAATGCGTATGACTAGAAATCATATCTCTTCGGAGGCGTCTGTTCAAATCAGGCCCACGTCGAATGTCTTTGTTTTTTGCCGTGCCCAGTTATTTTTTTAAACATTCACGGGCCCATTATTTTTGTTGTTTGGATGCCTCACTCAAGTGAAGGACAGAGTTGTCAGCATCAGCGTACAACCCTAACCCTAAGCGAAGCCGAGGCTTGCGGTGGTGGCCCTTCTCAACTCCCAAAGAAGTCAGAGAGTTTTGTGTTGACATGTGAACTAAACGCAATAACGAAGGACTATGACTGAATCGATTTGATTTGGTCATAGGAGGCCTCAAGCACACCATCCTGATCAGATAGCGGAGTCGACCAATTGTATAAATGTGCACACCACAACAGGCACTTTTACCGCTATTACCCGTGAATCATGCCAAGACAGCTATCTGGTGGCGCCTGCAGAGCCCAGTAGCTGAAGCAACTAACCTGTTTCTAGCCAAGCTGTACAGTCCATGTCAAGCCGGGCAGCCTGCATTGGTCGAAACTGGACAAAATACGAGTTCCCCTGCGTTGGTCACCAGGGCCACATGCCCCAAACCAGGCTGCTGGTACGCCTGACACGACTCGAGTTGTGTCATCACCATGGGCACGGTCTTTGGAGCAAAACGAGGCTGCACACAGCCCCAGCTTGCTTCTCTTCTCCGCCGGTGCCGACATCGCCAAATACAGGCAGACCTTGTATTATGCATGCCGAAAGAGTCTGTGTGCATTTGAACGTTGCGTTTCCTCACGAATGGGATTGTGAGGACTGGATGGCATAATTTCCACACTGCGCGAGGCGTCAAAACCTCACACCGACCTTGGCCACCTGGTTCGCAAAGTGGGTGACTCCGCCACGCTGACTGCAGCACATTTAAGCTTACTCCCGCTGCGCTGGCGAGAGGTGCAGCAATTACTTAGTGCCTTTTAGAAGTTTCTAGTTTGTAGTTTTTGACGAGCATACGTTAAGCCTACAAACGCCACCACACGATGCGTTTTACTCGTTCTCCCCCAACCAGCTGCGTATACTTTTATCTTATCGCCTCGACATGTGTTATTTCTGCTCATGCCCAGGCCTACAGCTTCACCACATGCAAAGCCGACTTGGAAGAAATCATCAACAACAATCGCACAGTAAACGGCGTGGATAACGGTACAGTCGCCGACTACCTTTGGAATGGCCGCATTTTGGGCCTGAAGCCTGGCTACTCCGGCAAGAAAATCACAGCCATTACATATGAGGGTACGTAGGCTTGTTTTATAATTCATATCTTCCATCGCTGACGTGAACGGAAACAGGGTGTTTGAAGATTTGTGGCAACTCCACGGAAACTAGATCCACGCAGTCGGCGCTCGAAATCGCAGCAACATGGATCTTCCCTCTGGCCATCATATTCAGCCTCCCGTACGACTCTGCGCATCATAAAAAGTTTCGAACCACCTTCATAGCCATCCTCAACTGGATTGGGTCGCCGCAAACGGCGTTGACGTCTACCATTTTTAGTGTACGCCAGATGAGGCATTGCCATCGCTTGGCAAAGACGAGAGGCGGGCTGTGGAATGATGCATTTTTCACTCTCAGCTGCCTCGGCCAATTCGAAGTTCCTCAGGATGGAGAACAAGCTCGGATATTTTACGAAACCTTGAATTTTGGTCTTTTCAGACCATTGTCAATCCTCCACAACCAGTCAGATCGCGACCGGCAGTATACGGCTGATCTTCTCGCCGCAATCGCATTTCAACTGAGGATGCTCCGGCGCAGAGGTGTAATACCGACACTCTCTAGTCTCGGAATCTTCCTCGTCGCATTCATCTTCTCGATTGTACTGGCCTTTGGTGACTTGGAGGGCAACCGAACAGGATCACCTCTGACTCTGGGTTTGGTGTATTGCTGGCTGCCACTTTTGGTCATTTTCACCATTATTGATCGTAACCCCGTATCAGCAGACCGCTCAGCGTAAGCCATTGACTTTTGTTCTTCACTCGTTACGACTTGACTAACATGTCGACAGGACATTAATGTCTCGTTGGCTTTTTAATGTTCGCGCTGTGATGATGGCGACTAGAGAAAGCGAAAATGGCGAGATGCCCGAGCCCCAATGGTGGAAATACCCACATGAAGAACTTCAAGATTTCAAAATCGGCAAGTTCATTGGCCAGGGTCGTCAAGTTGAATATTGTGGCCTGGTGGATGCAGTAACCAGAGCTCGAGACAAATGCCACTTGGGAGCAGACATGAAAGACTATGAGGAGTGCGCGAGACAAACAATACTGCATCTCAACGGGAGAAGACCTGGGTCCTGGTATGTAACAGCCGTTGCGGCTCTTCTCATGGTCTGGATCGAGGTCTTGATGGCATTTCTCATTGCAATTTTCACACCCACATATGGGCTGGGCTGTTGGTCAGCTAGTCTGCTACTGTATGGCATCTTGAGCTCCTTGACCTGGGTGTATCATTTGATATCCAAGGCTCCCCGTTCCAAGGGGCTCATGCTATGCCATTTCTTCAACCTTCTATCCTTTTGCTGGATGATAGTCCTGACTGGGCTTGCGGTACGTATTGCAGGCTCAGCTACTCAAACATTAAAAAAGCTAACTGTGTTTCAGTTGGTGGGTGGCTTTAAAAATTGCTACTGCGCAACCGTCCAACTGTCAGCACCGTCTGTGGGAGGCTACATGATGTTTCAGAGTTTCAAGTTTTACATGGACAATTTTAACATGCAGATTCCGTGGATTATTGCTTCGGCAGTCGGGGGGTTCGTGCCGGGATTGGTCTTCATTGTTGCCGTGTCGTGGTGGATAAAATGCCAGCACTTATGGACAACGGAAGAGACTGGGTCGACACGTACTCTTGAACTGGCTAATTTTGAGGTGTATTCGGATACCGCCTGGTTGGCTGCTTGACAGGCATTCCGAATTTGCCGAAGGATGGACGAGATGGAACATAATCAAGATTTCATTAAACTTACACATCTGGCATGAGTCTTGGCCTCTTAGGTGGCGGCCTAAGATGACGCAAGTGTACGAAAACCGCGAGGGTGTTTGGAATTCAATTGGTCAAATAGCGATGATTGGGGGCCAGATGGTGTACATAGCAAGATACATTGTAAGCATACAGTGCAATTTTCGAGGGAGTGCAACCCGTTTACAAAAGATAATGAGTCACAGCAGTATGCTTGATTGGTAGTTGTGTGTTTGATTAAATGAGAAAACTGAATAAAGAGGGTAAAATGCAGGCAAAAAGCTATTGAAAATAGACAGGGGCATCAAAGTTATTCCCAGATACGACCTTCCCTTGACCATGATTTCTCAAATTCCCAATGGCGACATTTCCGGCTTTCTGCGACTGCGGAGCTGGCAGAAGATGCGACGCTGACCGGTATCCCTGGGAAGACCAGCCTGGTGCGAGCGCCTCCTGTTCATCTACCGGCTGCACGGAGAGTTGATGACTCAGGCTGGGAGAAGGCATATTCGCGTAGTGCACGGCATTGTCTGCCCACATTGGAATGGGAGACGCCTCCCTGGGCACCGTACCGTCGATGGATGTAGCCATCGAGTTTCGTTTGCTACCGCCTTGCGCGCTTTTTTGGAGCTCGCGCACCCAGCGGAGGATCTCAGTTGAGACGGAGAGATAGCCAGGATCTTCTTGGCTGGCAAATTTTGTCATTCCCATGTGGTTGTCGTGTATGCCTATTGGGTTATAGGCTGGGAGAATGGCCGAATGTTTGGGAACAATCTATTGGCATCGCGAAACAAATTAGTCTGCAACCGTTGTGTCCATGTTTGGGTATTGATACCTACCTCCCCAACTCCTCTTACGGGGAGCTCTTCATAGAAACACGTAATGCGCAAAGCAGGCAGTCCGAGATCTTGGCGGTTCCTAATCATGTTGTGAAAGTCGCCCTGGATCCGGGCCAGGACTTCTGATTCGGGCTGCAGCGTCTTCAAAAGACTTGTGTCTGTTTTCTTGACCACATCTGCAAACTTTCCGCCAATATGGGCCCAGTTGGCCAGTGTCGAACCGCAGTGTGGTGTTCCCAAGAAACAGACGCCATAGGTTGCGTTGTGGATGCGCTGCATATGCGCCTCGGCGCTGTTTCGCGACGCGAGCATGGCCTAAGACACAGTTAACATGCGTCTTTTAACTTCTTATTCCGCATCTTAGCCCACATCTTCAAACAATAGACCCCCCAAGCTATGTGTTACGAACAAAATAGGGCGGTATTCCGTGTCGGTTCGCTCGCGGTGCTGGACAAGGGCGTTGACGAGATTTGTGGCGTGGTTGCGGATGCGATTCTGCGAGGCCATGGCCCAGAAATGCACAATATCGGCGTCGTAGCCAAACGTCATTATTCGCGTCTTTGGAACATCATTCTGGAGAAGGTGTGCCGGCCAAAAGACCTTGCTCGGCTTGTGTGTCCAGGTAGACTCTCGGTTTCCAGTCAGTCCGTGGACAAAGACGATGCTGCAAAGTTTATTATGTTGTCATTCTCTTAAGATAAGATGGAAACATACTCTGCTACTGCTTCTTCCGAGTCATGGCACAGTTTTAGACCATACGTGCCTTTCGTAGAATATCTCGAACATGTCAGGATACGTGGCAATATGGGTGGCAATTCTCAGGTCCTTACTTTGGCGCATCGTCTTGCTGGCTCTCGGAGGAGCTAACATCTTCAATTTGGCGCTTTTCGCTCTTATGCTTCCAGTGAAACATGATTCTGTTCAATAGGTACTGAGCAGGTGGGATGAATATTTCGCTAGGAAAGTTGATCTGGTCGCGTCAAATATCACAGGCTACGTGTTACGGCAAAGAAGCAACGAGGCTCGGCCCAGCATTTGCGTCATGCAACTGGTAAATATGAGTTGTATGAGTCCTATTCCCTGTAGAGCTTCAGCTCGGTTACCGAAAAGAGAATGCGCAAAATTTGGCACCGGGGTATTCGGCTGATCCTACAGCCCTATGGGCGATGCCATCAAAAGAGGGTCGCATCGCGGGGGAGCTTGATTGGGCAGTGCGTGACTATTACGACAGAGATGACGTTTTGCAAGCCCCCCGGTCTTGCGTCAGCTTACATGGTGTAGTGCGCATCAGAACTCTGATAGCCAGCACTTGGCAAGATACAGAAAAGCTTCATTGCGCATGACACTGTCCTTGGCCCCCAACCGGACTTTGGCGGATAGAAAACTCTCTCAGCTCCGGTTGTTGTTACATTCTAGGCAGCAGACAATCCAATGACGCATTTCTGGTGACAAAAGCATACAGGATAAGCAGAGGTATTAAGAGAAAGGCTAATTATTTGTCATCATAGGTCGCATGTGAGCCAATATGCGGCTCAACGCTGGAATCTTCGGATACTTTAACCTGCCCACTCACACAGCCATTTTTGCTACGCATCTAGTTTAGTATCTATCGTAATGTCACTTCACCCTTTGCTCAAATTTAAGCTTGTCTATCTAAAGACTCAAATTTGACAATCCCATTCACAATGATGGGAAATTTATCCAAGGGACACTTGTCCCATGCAGGAAATGTGTTTACCGAGACCATGCATAACCATGGAGTCTCCTTTTCTGGGAATTACTTGCAAGGCAGCACCGTCTTTTTCGGTTCGTCTTGGCCCGATTATCAAATAGTCCATATCACTAATGATGCAAAGGTGCTGGCTCCAACCTGTCAATTGAAGAACAATGCAAAAAGGCTTTGTTCTTGACGAATCCTGTGGACGACCGAGGTGCTATAATGACTGCAAAGCCTCGTCTAGTACCACAAGTGTGTCAGTGGATCTATGAAAATGCCGTTTTCCAAAGCTGGATGGAGGACCAAAACAACGCCCAGCTTTTGTGGCTGGCTGGTGGATCCGGGATGGGCAAGACCATGATGTCGCTATACCTCCTACACCAGCTGGAAAAGGATCGGATGTATAAAAAAGATACCACAATACTTTACTATTTCGTCGATAACCGAAACGAGAAGCGAAACACAGCCGTTTCTATTTTGCGCGGACTCATATACCTGCTTCTCAGGTCACGCCCCGAATTGATCGACCATCTCTTATCCGACTTTGAATATCAGAGAGAGGCCTTATTTGGGCAAAGTTCACTCGAGGCGCTCTGGAGAAATTTCCAGGCCATGCTCAGAGATGAAGCCACTGGGAATGTCGTGTGCTTAATTGATGCCCTTGATGAGTGCCGCGAGGATTCACTGCAGCCATTCTTGAGAAAGATATGCGACTTTTTCGACGCACAAAGCAATTCAGATGGGCTCCATAAAATCGAGGGATCAGATTCAGCAACTCAAAACTCCGTGAAAATGGTTTTAGTCAGCCGTGAAATACCAGTCTGTCTATCAGAATGCCTGTCCCAGTTCCCTCGGGTCCGGCTTGGTGTGATCAAGGGCAACTCCAGACTAAGCAAGAAAAGTTCTCGGTCATCACTACGGCGGAAGTGGACTGTTCTGTCCGCGAGGCAGCAACGTCTGGAAGGGCCGCCTAAGCTTGCAACAGTCGCTCAAGCAGCACTGCAAAAGAAGAGAGCGGACCAGTCCAATGGGACCCAAGCAGCCAACGCCAATTCTCCAATGCGATCTACTCTTGAGCGCCCCTTTGACGAGTTCTTATTCTCCCAGGATCTCGTTGAAAGCGCAACGGCCTTGGAGCAAGATTTCAAAAGGCTGTCCGCAGATGAGAAGAAAACAGCTGGTGAAACGCCGAAGCCTGAGATGGTAAAAGTATCTAATGCCCCTCCGCTTGTGCAGCCTTCACCCACGAGTCCTGCAAAGGTTCCTACCAAAAAGTTTGAAGAGTATGTTTTCGATGATGATGTCGATGATGAAGATCTTGCGGACAAATTTCCCGTGGATGGAGCGGGTGACGCTGAGCCTCTGCAACCACTGGAGTTATACATTGAGACCAAAGTCACTGAAATATCTCAGGAGAAGGGTTTGGGTGAAGTCCTGGCGCTATCTCTGTGGGAAGGCCTCAACAATGGAGGCGACGGTACCTTTCTTTGGGTTGACTTGGCCGTCCATGAGATCAAACGCCACGAGCCAGAAAGCATCGAAGAGGTGTTGGATACCCTCCCATCCGATGTAGATGGCATGTACTGCCACACTCTTCGCAACATCCAGCCGACCATGGTAGACCTGACAGTAGCTATTCTGCGATGGGTAGTAACTGCGCGAAGGCCTCTTAGCGTGCAAGAATTGTCCGCTGCCCTGATCCTCATGGGATTTAGGGGTGACAAGCCGATTGATATGATTAACAGAGGAATAGCTGCGTGTGGACCCCTTCTGTTTGTGGACAAGGACGATATCGTCCATGTCACCCATACCTCGGTCAAGGATCTTTTGACTCAAAAGTCAGGCTTGCTCAGCAACAATCCCACATTGATTCGATTCCAAGTCACGATTGAAGATTTTGACCAACAAATTGCGACTTATTGCCTAAGCTACCT
Source organism: Calonectria leucothoes (assembly GCA_002179835.1). NCBI lineage: Eukaryota > Fungi > Ascomycota > Sordariomycetes > Hypocreales > Nectriaceae > Calonectria > Calonectria leucothoes. The sequence continues at coordinate 224,617 of NAJI01000075.1, forward strand.
AGAGCAAGGGTGCCTGAACAAGATATCAGCATCAACTCTGGAAGATCAAGGTTCATTCAACAAGCACTTGCAACGTTTCCCGCTCTTTGCATACGCCTTCATTTTTTGGCCTAGTCATTTACGGTCCGCATCACGACCTGCGATAGATCTCACATCGCCCTTCTTTGCGAAAAACTCGAGCATCCGAAAAACATGGTGGCATCTGTACTACTCCACCATAACGCACAAATCCTCATTGCTTGCGCCTCAGCACTTCACTCTGCTCCACATGGCCGCCCACTTGAACCTGACAGTCATTGCCGATCAAATTCAGTTGCAAGGCGACCTACAATCAAGATTGAACAGCAGGGATAGCCATGGAAGCACCCCGCTCGCTGTTGCGACCGAAGCCGGGAGCATGAACATGTTTGTCTTCTTGATGCAGCGAGGAGCGTCTCACGAATGTGTAAACCAGAACGTATTCGAACTCGCATGCCGAAAAGGACAGCGCGAAATCGTAGAATATCTTCTCAACTCAGGCTACGATGCCAATTGCCCTGTGAAAATCATTCCGTTCAGCGGCCTTCTAAGCTCATGGACTCGATGGTAAGTGAACTCTCAAAATGTGCTGCATATAGTTTGACTGAAATTCTGACAGGGCGCACGGGATGGTCAACGAACTCATGACCATGGATAATGACCAGCTGGCATTTTTGTGTGGCGACCCCCGAATAGGATGGACCCCATTGCATCTCGTTTGCCTCTTTGGCTACGTTCCTGTCGCCGAGTTGCTCCTTGACAGAGGTGCTAGCGTCAATGTGAAAACTACGAATAATTTGTCTGCACTTCACAGCGCGGCGTGGGGCGGAAGACTGGCGTGCGTGAAACTATTAATTCAGCACGGTGCGAATCCAGCCGAGGCGACAAAGGACGGATGGAATCCGATGCACTGCGCTGCAAGGCGAGGAAAGGCCAATGTGGTGGCCTTCTTGTTGAAGATTGGCACGCCCGCCGACGCAGTCACTGTCAAGCAAAAGACTGCACTGCACATTGCAGCTAAAAACGGCAATGCGGCAACCCTGCGGGCTCTCATAGCTGGCGGTGCCTCCCTTGATGCAAAATCGCACAGAGGAGAAACTGCGCTGCACATAGCAGCTCGAAGCGGCCATGCAGAGGCGGTTGAGACGCTCTTGGCCGGGGGTGCTTTTAGAAATATTGCCAACAATGACGGGAAGAGTCCAGCCGATTCTATTCGGACCATCAAGGGCACACTGAATGACAAGAACAGGGAAATCCTAAGGATATTAGATACATACGGCGAGCCAAATTATGTGAGTTTAAAACATGGCCATGCATGGCAGTTTGCTTGCTAACGGATGAATGCAAGGTGCCGTGGAAGCCAACCGACGAAAAGGATGATTCGGACACTCCTCGGGAAAAGCTTATTGCACAGCAGTTTGCGCCTCCCCCGACCAGATACGTTGCGCTGCCAAAATCCGAAGGCTCCTCGAGCGCTGAATCCAGTCCGCCTATTCCACCCAGGCCACAGGAACAGCCCGCCGTCACCGCCAGCAGAGGCGAGGGCATAGTAGACAAAAAGGACGAGGGTCAACCACCAGAATATCCCAATCAGCCTTCGTTGGCCCAACCTCACGGAGCTGAAGGCGATTTTATCCCCGCCACAACCATGCTTGAGGGGCAAAATGAGAATTTTCAAGGGCCAATGTTTCTTCCACCGCCGCCCAACCCGAAGCAGGGAAGTTCGCTGACGAAGAAGACATTGAGAGGTTTGCGGGGGCTATTGAAGTAGGGGACACCAAGATTGAATGAAGGTGAACTTTTATTTTGAATCAAATTAAATTTATGCACCCAATCAAACTTATTGTACCCATGAACGTATGTATGCACTGCATTTTTAGCCTCTCCAAACCACCAGCGTTCTACCACCGCCGCCACCTCAGTTACCTTGCGCCAAGCGATGTGCACTGCTTTTTTAGCCCCGTAAATCATCAACCTTCCACATCACCCCTCCCGTCGCCCTGTTACTCGCTCAGTAACATTGTATGTATGAACTGCAAGCTATTTATCACCCACAAGTTGAAATACCCTTGATACTGCGACTGTCCCTACGACATAGAAATAAGCACAGTTATTGCAATTAGCTTCGTGCCTTGTCAGAATGCCGCAAGGGCGATCGCGAGGGCTATTGTAAGGGCTGTTTTGAAGGCCGTTGCCAAGGTTGTTGCCAGCATCATGGTATTGCTAGCTAAGAATCCCCCCGCCCAATAAGAAAGCGGCAGGAAGTCGGGTTATTCTTCACTGCATTTTTAGCCCCTCCAAACCACCAATGTTCCCATGAAACCATTAACGGATATGCTTACAACAGTGACTTCTTCCCAATGAAAAGACTAGACAACACAAGAGAACCCGGCATGTTTACGAGCCAGGCCCTTGCGCAATATTCATTTCCTCAACCAACCTTTTCATCAACTTCTCTTTATCCCCGTCCAGCCAATCTGAAGCACGTGCCAGCAACATTTGTGCTGGGCAGATTTGCCGTTTGATGCTGACGTTCGGCCCCGCACGTGACGGCCACACCAGATTCCTGAGGGTAGAAAAGCCATCATCAAACGCCCGCTCATCTAGCTGCTCGAGATTGACAATCAAGACCATCCTCTCCTGATTGTAGTCGCCAGAATCCGCATCGGCACTTGCATCTGCTTCACGGCGGGCACACACTCTAGATGCCTTGGTGGCGTGAATCAGGACACTGTCATTCAAGTCACGCAGGGTAAGCAATTTCGGGCCTCTTCCTCGAATCAAAAGTGGCGTTGCCTGCTTGGCGAGCCAAAAACGGGCCACCAGGTCGCCCGAGCTGAGAGGCGACTGCCCTTGGATGACAGCCTCCAACGAAAGCTTGTCCTTGTCAAAAACGGCCCCAATTAGCAGTGGAAATCGGAGGACGAGAATGATTTGTGAATCTGGCGTAAATGTTTCTCGTAGCTGAGCAATGCATGCAGCGACGTGGTCCTTGTCTGCTGCAAACATGACAGAAGGACCTCGCGCGCCCAGTGAACACGCGTCGGCGATCATACTGCCTGGCCTGCACGCGCACTGAAGACCAAACCTATTGCTGTTATAGTGTCGGATATAGGGCGACAAGCCAGCGCACGACTTCTCATATGGACGCTTGCAGCTGTCAAGGGTTGCCCAACAAAGTGCAACGATGCCGACTTTGGCTGTCTCTTCATCGGCATCGAGGTCAAGGTCGTGGTCTGCCAACTGCCGAAGAGAAAACTGTGCAATTTTGCCATGGAGCAGAAAATCCGCACCATGGATGCTGAAGTAAGAGGCTTTGCGAAACCGGGCAGCTGCATACCGTGTTCTGTGGACGCAACATCATGGCAGAAAAATGCACAGGTCTCGTTCCCATATGGCAAAAGCGTCCGGCTCAGTTCGCCACTTGCGTTTTCAGAGCCCCAGCCAGGGCCATTCTAAAAGCCTACTGCTCCTTCAACACTGCTTTTTTGAGTGCCTTTATCCTCGGATCGCGTCTCGGTGGCGATGGAAGTTGATGCGTTTTCGTGGGGAGTAAGTGGTGGGTCGCGTTCTGCAGGACAAGCATCTAGGATAGTCAACATTGTTGTGCATGGCTCTAAAAGAAAAAGGCCAGGGAAAAGTACCGTGATCCTCGCTATCGGAGATGACGATAACATTGACAGGGGACGCCAACCGACGGGTCTTCGGGCGAGGGACACGGATAGTCACAATTAGGGATCGAGCGATGCGCTTTGGTCGAACGTTCTTGGCCGTCTCAACCACCAACAGGCGAGAGTTTGGTATACGCGCCATCGAGCTTGGATTTTGAATGAGGCTCGCCACGTCCTTCATGGCGTATTCCCAGTCTGTCGCTGTAAACAGTCTCCTTGGTTTCCTCCCCGGAACCTTAATCACGCACTTGTGCGTCTCGAGATCCCTTGGAAGAAAGCCGAGCGAGCGAAGAAAGGCTGGCCACTGAGCCCACCACGGCATGTAGACGGCAATGCGACGCTGGTTGTCGTCAAGCCATTCCTCGCAAGAACGCGGCTCATGGCCACGGCCGACGTGAAACCACCTCAGGTCTCTCATTGTCATATTTTCCTCGTCGTTCCACATGCCTCATCCTTGGGCTGGGCGTTGTGTTCGGTCGGATTCGATACGATTCGGCGGGGGTTGGAAGGCGAGCGTCGCCAGGCTCACTCGAAAACGGCGCAGGTCCTGTTAGCAGCTTGCAAAGTCAGCATCGTGTCTCTTTAAAAGATGGAAATGTTTCCCACAAAAATAGGACAATAAGGTTACCAGAGGAGATGTTTTGACTGTGCGACAGGATGTCGGGTAGGTGCAGAAACAAGGCTGGCATAAAAAAAACAGATGTAACACAAGGCAACCAGCCGACGGGGAAAATATTGGAAAATTGGAAACACTCAATTTTACACCAATAGCCGTCAAAAAAGCCCCGACAGTGCCCTTCAGTTGGCAACAATTGTTGCAACATGTCAAAATGCTCACTCACCAGCTACATGCGCCACTTGCACTAACATTATTTTCGGAAATAGTTTTTATGAATAGGACCGGGAGCCACAGCAAAGTTGAATGATGAAAACAAAAACTCACCCCATATTCTCATGTGCATGCTGATTCCATCTTTGTTTGTCACATTTTCATCCAAAAAAAAAGAAAAGACAGCAAAAAGGATGCTGAAGAATGGCGATGCTACAAAGAACGAGATTATTGATTGCAATGCAGCACAATCAAATCAATCAGCCTAAGTCTAATCTAACTGTAAAATTTGGTTGGATTATTTAAGCTTATAGAAGAATAGAGGGTTCAAGACAAACGCCTGGCCCGAAATCACAGGACAAGGGACTCTAGCTAACCTACCCTACACAGTCGATCTTACGTCAACCTATGGTGTCTAACCCCCTCTACTACCTGGCTTAGCGAAGCCACAGTTGGCGGGCATTCCAGAACAACCCGAGGGGACACAAAATAATACTATATGCGTTCATTTCCAAGGTCACATTTTATTCCCCCTGGACTCAGTTGTAACTTGTAAGCCAATGGCGGATATATAGAATTCTATCCATATATTAATATTATTAGTAGGTTGAATAATAGGATATTCAACTTGGATTATATGACATTCGCTATCTTTGCCTATGCAAAGTGTGGAATCCATGCTGTCCAGTTTGTCTTCATATACGTGCTCTCTGTCATAGAAGTGAGAGAATATATAGTGAGCACCAGGATTACCAACCTCGACATGGTATATACAAAAAACGCGACCAGGATGAGCCCTACAAAAATATTGACCATATAGCGTCCCACTATGTCATTCAAATAGGGATCCATTGCTGCTATTATCATCAAGACAATCGGCAAAATTGAAAACGCCAAAGCACTTGTCGTAAAGGTCCTCCAGAGAATTTGCGCTGTTGGTGATGGAAATTCCCAGTTCCACGCCGCCAGGTGGATGGCCGAGAAAGTGGCTCCTGTTATGTATGTGGCAGTGGTGGCAATGGTGTTGTCTGAGCTGTTTCTATCCAACTCTACTGATAGAAGCATATCAAAAAGATTGTCCGAGCTGATGTTGGAGACGCTGCTTCGTAATATTTTCGGCCTGGCTTCTATCAAATCGTCCATCCTTAGAGTTAGGCCCTCTGGAAAGTTGCCGCCAGCAGTAGGTAGCTGGACGAGAATGTGCCTTCTTTCGACACCAAAGGGTTTGTGCCACCAGAAGAAGTGCATTACAAACGCGCAAAATATAAATGCCATTGTCGCAAGTTCAAGTTGTGAGATTGCATGGCCTTCAGCCCGCCGTGCTATGCTCTGTATAATAAGCCAGCTAGACTGAATGATAGCAAAAGTCTTGGCAAAGGCATCTGCTTTGCTCAAGTCTTTGATATCATCCTCTGAGATGGTGAGAAGAGTTTGGGTTTCAGGAAGACTCGCTGAGATGTGGGTTAGCCGCGATGGTGTAAGTATATGCGAAATAATAGACGCTTGCTCACCTAATGACGACGCTATATCGGCATCGATTGTAACCTTATTTGGGGGTAAAGACCTCTCCAGATCCGCCAAGCAGATATTCTCTTGTGAGCTGGGAAACGCCTCACCGGGGGTATTTAACTCTCCTGGAGAAGCGCTATCGAATTCCTGAGTTGCTTGGTTCGATGTCTCGGCATTTGACGATTGGTTTGTTTGTACGGCCAACTTGCACACTGCGATACCCCCCATCTGCACAAAAAACGCGTGCGCCATGCTATACCTTTCTTTTCCTGCGGCCTTCAGATCCCTTCGCGCCCGAAGAAACTGCTGGACTGCTAAGCCGACCCCTATCTCGGGCGCAATCGCAATGGCGAGCATCCAGGAGACTTTACGTCGCCATTTTTTCCAGGTCGGCTTCTTGGGCCAAACAGGTGTGCCCCGGAGAGTGTGCCACTGGCTGCTGGTTTCTTCATGGCTGGGAATATTGAGATGAACGCACTTCCAAGAACAAACAATGAAAATAGATAAGCAGCTCCAAATGATGTCCCAGGTGCTTCTTCGTGCCTCTGGCGAGACCCAGCCGACCATGGCGTCCCCCGTGACGTTTTGCTGCGCATTTACGCCCGCTAGCAACATTAATAGGACCGTGGATTGCATACTGCTTGAAATTTTGATGACCGAAGTGGGTAATAGGAGGGTAAATTGGACAGGAAAGCGGGAATTTGTTAAAATCCAAACGAGGCTGTGTTTTGGATGCCTAAATATTTGGCGCCGCACTTTCCTGCTGGTGTGGGTGCCCAACGCCAGTTGTGGGCTCAACTGTGAAACAAGGCGACCGCGACGAGTTAAATATCAAGGGAATTTGCAACTCGAAGTGGCCTTTGAAAGCTGCCGGACATTCAGTATGAATATACGAATTTCAGAGGCAGATATCGCCTCGGAGAAGATTATCGGTTTCTAGTTTAAGACGGGCCGGGCCTGTCTCATGCTATCGCGTGGAGCTAAGGATTTAGTGGCTTTTTTATAGCTTCGTTCGCATCCATTTGGATTTCATGTGGCCAAGCGGACTCAAATATTCTTTTTTTCTCGACCAGTATTTAATGCAGCACAGTTTATGCATCGTAGTCTTCATAATAACAAAGTTAAGCCACGAGCCTGCATAAGCCTTAGCTCACCCAAGCCACCACTCCATCGGTATCACGCCCATGGCGTTAGGCGCAGCGGTTTTGCTTTTTCTCCAATATCCAATCTAACAGAATTGATTGTTGTATGTTTTGGTTCTCCAGTACCCCTTTTCTCCCCACTTCCAAGAACTCCAGTCTCGTCTAACTATCCGCAAACACAATGGCGCATCGCGCGCCCCCGTTCTATCCTGAAGATTTTAAACTCCTGCAGTTTGAGAGGAGAGGACTACTTCAAGAGGACCCCTTCTTTGAAGAAGAAGGCTTCTGCGCTGAAGATGTCGGATTATTCGATCCCGTTTCCAGTTCCTCCGAGGACTTTGACGAGCTGGACATGGATGACGACATGCCCATATGGAAGGGCTCTTTCAACTTTTTAAACTCGGCAAAAGATTACGCGAGAAGAGGGCCGGAATACGAGAGAGCTCTGCTTAGCAACTTCTGGACCTTGCTTCGGGGCACGGCCCTTGATTGGTTTTACATGGAGCTCTTCTCCACCGACAAAGCCAAGCTTCGGTCACTGGACGGAGGGTTGGACCTTTGGTGCGACATGTTGACAGAGCGCTTTGATGTCTCACCTGAGGCTGCCCTGAACGTATTCAACCAAGAAACCTTCACTCTACAGGATATCGTCGACATGAAGAGTTTTGAGGCCTGGATCTCAAGGCTAGGGCGCATTTCTGTCGCTGTTCTTTTGCCACCCCGGGTCCTCGCCGACGTCGCTTACTCCAAATTGGACTGTCACATAAGAATGTACGTCCCATCTCCGGAAGAGGAAGAAGCCGTTGATATGTGGGTGCTCAAGTGCCAGCCTTATATTGCCCAACTGCACACGAAATGCACCCTAGGAAGCTGGCGGTACATGGTTCAGCTCAATGCCCCTAGATACATCGGCGTCAAGGTGCCGGAGTTTCTCCAGTCTCCGGAACAGGCCCTCTGTGCCTTCTTGGAAAGAAGCTATACTCTGCAGCACGTCATTGATGGAGTTAAATTCCGTCGTTGGGCAGGAGAACTCATGTGCTTGGCACGCGCGGCGAAATTCGAACCTGAGCAATTGTCCCTCCTTTTCTACACCAAACTGGATGTTCACGTGCGAGAATCGGTCCGACCACCCACACCCGACGAATCTCTCAAGGATTGGATCAAATATTGCGATGGGCGCATTTCTTTGATGAACCCTGCTAGGAAACAGGTGAAATCAAGCCGCTCAAGGGTAACCAAAGGAAGAAGGGATTGACATTTCAATACGAAATTATTTAGCGTGCTGCACATTCATGTCGCTGGATGCAGAAGGCTTATTGGTTTAGCGGGTCTCGGCCAGACCGCCAAATTCACACAGTCCATGGATATTTGTAAATGGACACAATCCGACGTGTTTTATTGTCTGGCTATACAAGATGCTCATCATTCGATTTCATTTGTCTGAAAAAATAATATTTTAGTCCTTCTAGTTATCAGACCACAACCACACAATATGCGGGTCCAATTCAAAACACCGCTGTTCTTATAGCCTGGATAATACCATTCTTTTTCTTAATATTCGCGTCTTCCAGCTGCTCGTCGTGATAGAATCTTCGAGACTCATCGAGGTCAATGTCGGCAATGCTAACCCAACGTGCTTTGCCAAAGTATATTTTGGCCCCAAGGAAGAGCACAACTATCGCGATGGCGGACACGTAGTTGGAGAAGAAGGTCTTGGCGCTGGGCTCGCCAGATAGTGGCGAAATTGCGAGGTAGAAGAGCACAATGAGAAGGATGATGCACCAAGTCAATCCCCAGTACGCTGCGTAAGGGAACGCCCAGGACCTCCAAGGCAAATTGGCAGGGTTGCGGCCCTGAGCTTTCCAAGCGTGTCTCATGCGGATGTGTGAGAGGCAAATCATTGACCAACCAAACAGGGTAAACAATGATGACAGGTTAGATAGCCACGTGAAAACTGTCGCGCCGCTGTTGCTAATGTTGATGTACGAAAGGCCACCGCCAATGATGAGGGTAGGCACCAACCCATACCATGGCCGACCCCAGCTATCAGTCTTTTGGAGTACCTAAGCCGGGTGTTAGTAGGCAGCGACTCGCCTCAGGAGAGAGCATACCTTTGGAGCCATGCCGATCTGTGAAAGACCAAGGAGCACTCTGGAAGCACCATATCCAGAAATGGTGCCTGTGGATAGCACTGAGACAAAGATGACTGCATTCATAATGTGAGCCAGTGGCATGACGCCGCAGTTGCGGTACATGATGACAAAGGGACTGGCGTTTGTTCCGCTGCTCCCAAAAAGGTTGGTGTCCTCAGGGCTGACGTTGATGGTGATAATCAGGCCTCCCAGGATGTAAAACAGTGCAAGTCGTACCCACATGGACCTCACGGCACTGGGGACGGCGCGGCGCGGATTGCTTGTTTCGCCAGCGACAAGACTGGAGTTTTCGGATCCGGCCAAGGCAAAGATACACGTAGGCATGATGGAGAAGAATCCCTTTGCGCCGTTGATGAATGGCATGCTGTTCCAAAATTGGAACCCAATGGTGCCGCCCTCGACGGGTGGATAGCCTCCCTTCGGGCCACCTCCGGCAGACAGAATGATGCCGGAAATAATGACAACAAAGATGAAGCCAAACTTGATGGCCGAGGCGACAACTTCAATGTCTGCAAACAGCTTCACGGCCCCAATGTTGACACCGACGATGACGGCCCAGAAGATGGTGACCCAGGCGGCTACAGGGACAGCGTCGGTCCAGAAGTTGAGCACGGTAACGATGCCCTGGAGCTCATTGGCGATGGAGATCCAGTAAGCGAAGGTGTAGGCCCACCCGAGCGCAAATCCTGCGGCGGGATCGACAAACTTGTTGGTCCACTGGACGAACTAGATCCCCTGTCAGCAAAAACGGGCGGTTCCAAGCAGCTGGGACCGTATAATTACCGCGCTGGGGAGAGGGTACATGACGGCCATTTCGCCAATGCTCTAGCTGACGCTCCAGATCATAGTCCCAGCAAGCACATATCCGAGAAACAGGCTTGCAGGTCCTGCCTTAGACAAGAATATCCCCAATCCCAACCACAAGCCCATGTGTCACGCGTTGTGCTTGCACTAGGTGCCAAAAAGAGGGATAAAATAAGCCTTAAATATTACAAATAAAATAGCTAATTATGCCTAGCTTTTATAGCTGAGCGCTGTAAAATAGAGGGTCCTAAGTGCGAGCCCTTAGTGGGGCTTGGCCTACTATAAGAGCCTTATTTCTTAGGCCTGGTTTTCCTCCTTTAGTCCTAAGCCTAATTTAAGCTATATATATATTACC
>NAJI01000753.1:0-20673 GCA_002179835.1 Calonectria leucothoes
AGGGAACAACTTCTCTGGCGAGAAGGGCACAATGGATGCCTGGCGCAGGGCCAAAAACAATAAAAGTGTAAAACAATGAGACTCGTGCCCAGCCTTTTTGACAGTAACCTAAAACAACACAACTGCTGTTTGCCTCTACCTCAAAGTTTGGTACGCGGCCTGAGTCAACAGTCAAGTTTTTCGCGATGCATCGTGAAAAACCATAAAGGTCGGACCTGCAGGCGCAGAACCACGGTTCGCGAGAGCTTCAATCGGAGATGACTCTACACCTTGCTGAGCAGCCCTCGCGGCAGCCCTTGGCAAGCAGTCAACCCTGGCTTCTCAGCTTTGGCTACCTCTAGGTCGACGCCGCAACGTCAGCATCAAAGGTCTTGTGCCTTACTTTCTGCACTGCATGGTTGCCAGGCGTATAACAATCTGCCTGGTACCCGAGTCTAGTCTTACCGCAGTGAAAGGGATATAATGCCTCCAAAGGGAAAAAAGAAACAGAACCACTAGGGCACGCCACCGCCCACGGGCTTCAACCGACGTAGGAAAATACTCGTGTGCTTAGGATGGCCGAGGCTCGGTTAGTTGAGCTGCCGGAGATAACTAGAGCCGGCCTGAGTGCTATTTGGCTGATTCGCAACAACAGTGGCCTCGTCCGTATCATTTACGCAGGCAACGTCGGGTCGGCCAGCCGGGCTCCACCGTCCAGACGGTCGATGCCAGGCACTCTCTGCACGCGCGACTGCCACGTCGCTGAGAGCAGTTGTTTTATCTCATCGGCGACTCCGGTCGTGGCCAAAAGTTGACCGCCGATGATCAACAGCGTATTCTAACGGACTACGGAGGTACAGCACACCAGGGTCAACGACCTGGCTGACGATGCCCGAAGCAACGACAAAGATTGTCCGGACTATCGCGGAGGGCCATATCGGTGCCGGGAAAACACCATTAAGCGCATCCACCGGGTCCCCGATTGCCGCAGGAATATAGTGGTGGCGCTGGTCATCGAGGCGGGCCTGTTCAAGGTTGAAGCTCAGCTTTCCACTCCGTCTTTGAGGGTGGTGGAGGCATGACGTCTAACGAGGGAAATGGCCTTCTACTCGCGCTTCAATGCAGATGCGTCCGAAAATGTTGTAGTAGGAGACTGGGTCCTTTCTGTGGGAGGATATGACCAGGCGTTCGCCGCGTCCGCTCATTGCCAAAGGCTGCTACGGCTGGGGATAAACTAGTTACTGGATGGAAGTCCAAGGATTGCTGGCGAGGCTTACTTTTTCATTATGCCCAAGGTCTAAGTGGGCGGCGGCATGCATCGCGCCTCATTTAGCCTAGCGGCCTTGTACGCCTAGGTTGATGCTTTTTTGGACCTCCCAATATGCAGCCCTTTTTCTTTCAGTTGCAGACTGGGATAGCCGCCGAGCAGTAATACGGTAAGAAGAGGAGGGAAAGAAAGGCATTGATTATTTTTATAATCAGCTAGCTGAAATAACTCCCTTTTATCCCGTTCAGCCTAGCCCGCAGACTCACACCTATAGGCCCGTCCGTACGCGGTCAGATCTTAAGGGAACCTAAGATACCCATCAGGCCTACCACGCCCACGCCTTCATCAGGCAGCACAATAATCGCTCTTTCCGCCCCTTTGCTCGATGCAGCCCTTTTCACAGTACTCTTCCATCTCGAGAGTATATTTTCTGCAATAGAACAAATAGTTTTTAAGTTCTTTATCCTTTAACCCCCCATCTTGCTCAACCTTGGCAATTGCATCGGAACTTCCTAAATATTGCTCAGGTCAACTACTTATCATTTATGTTTTGCAGGGCAAGAGAACATACGATAAATATAGTCAATGTTGCTGCCACAGAACCGAGAACCATCATGGCAATTGACCTTTGTAGACATCTTTGGTATAAACACACGTCTAGGACGGGCGGCAAAGACATAGGAGGTAAGGGCAAGAAATAGGAGGCCGTAGGCTCGCATTCTCATTTTTGGTGGTTTACCAAACGTGTTGCTGTAGAAAGAAGGGCAAAGGGCCAGTAGTAAGTTATGAGGAGAGTAGTGAGGATTGGAAATATCTTTAAATCCATACTTTGTAGATCCTTTTATACTTATGATCCAATCTTTTATTTTTGTACTGTGCTCAGCAAGGTATAGAGTCATTTCCGATTATAGCTCTCGCGAACTGTGGTTCTATGCCTGCAGGTCTGGCCTTTATGGTTTGCCATAATGCATCGCGAAAAACTTAATTATTGACTTAGGCCGCGTACCAAACTTTGAGGTAAATAGTGTGTGCTTGATCAAAGCAAAGGCCATTTCCTCAAGAAGGGGCCAGGATACGGCTGAGAAGTGCACGAGCGAATAAGCGAGCAAGGCGTCCTTGGATGATTCTAGCCAGACGCATCAACATGGATCGTCCATGTGCCACAACAAAGCAACCTACCATGAAACAGAAGATGCAATAGCTCTGCTGTGGGGTACATTGATGCATCGTAAAAGTTACAACGTCTGTCTGAATTTAGCTTGAGTGGAGATGTTTCCATTGCCACACTCTTGGCGACCCGTATGGCGGATTCGAGGACATTTTGGCGCTCTCTATCGACGTCGCAAGTTTGCTTATCTAGCCGAAGATATCGGCTCAGATCAAGATTGGCGAGCATTTTATCCTCGGGCGTTTGCCCTTCTTCCTCGTCGTCTTCTTTCCGTAGCCGCTTCCTCGGTCATTCCTCTTCGAGATCAATACTGTTTTCATCCACCGCGACTGGAGACAGTTCGGATCTTTTTCGACCGGCATCTTTGGTTGTCCCAGGCATAGGTCTAGAATCGGGCGTGCTTTCGGGTACGGTTTCTGCATATTGACTGAATGCTTCCGAAGGGTTAGAGGTTGCAGTCGAATTTCGACGGGTAGGTGAAGCTATCTTGGCCGATCCGGACGTCTTGATTGTCTGTTCCAATTGAGCCATGCGCTGTAAGACCGCATCTAGACGCTCGCTAGCGACGACACTTCAGCTGCGGTTCACTTAAATAGGCCATGTTTCAGACTGGATATACCTGTTCCTGTTCGGCACGGTCTGCCGTGGACGTCGGCGGAGACATGCTAACTTGCCGACGACACAATTGCCACACGGATCCTGGCGGTCGCATTGGGCCTGGACAAACAATTAGGGCATATACTCAAGTTACCGCCAATGTGAAGGTGGCACATCTCACCTTTTTGGCGTGGCAATGGTCACACTCAGCGAGATGTTAGCCTGGGCATTTTTGGGGTGGATCAGTCATACTTACAGCGGGCAGGATCCGTGGAGCGATGGGCGGGTCTGCGGCTGACATGATGAAATCCCAGGAACAAATGATCTCGGATCGACTTGACAGAAAGAAGATGTACAGCCACTCTATGCCTCGAGCATCAGATGGCCCAAAAAGATGTAAAGAACATGCAGCAAGCCTAAGGGATAGCGATCGCGTGGTTGGGGTAGATGGGGCCAAAATGCGGGGAGGCCAATCAGCATTATCAATTACGGGGACAAGTTAGACCGCATCAATAGAAAGACACATGATCCTTGCCAAGTGGCATCTCGACGTATACACTGACACCTCTACAGATGTAGTTGTAATTTAGTCTAGTCTAGTCATTGCAATAGAATTGAGATTAAGCATGCTATTTGGTTGCTTCACTAGATAACATGTCGGACCTCACAGTGTGTGATATGATAACGACGCCATGGCCCCTCCTGATAATATATATACATGATGTCACGTAACCTCCATTTTTGAGAAGAAATAGATCTTATTCTTTCTCATCTTAATATAATGATTTTATTGGCAATCAACTCAAGATAGCTCAAACCCCCACGGAATCAAACGCTAGGTTGTGACCCCGCTAGTCATCCTCAGCTTGTCTCTACAGCCCACACCCTCAGCGCTTGAGAACGCATTATCAAGGTGGGGCGGAAACCCATCTCCCCAAACACATATCACACCATTAACAATGCGTAGACAACCGAGCCATTGATACTCGATGTTTTCCTCACACCAGAGGATGTTGAAGGAGAGGAACGCTTCTTCCGCAAATTCTTTGCGTACCTGGATGACTGCCGGAAGGCTGGTCAAAAGCTCAGTCTCTTCCAACTCATGGTGTTCTTACAGGAGAGTGACACGCCGCTAGGTTTGCCCCTCTCGTTCAAGGGCTTGGGGATTGTAGCAAGCAAGGCTTTTATGCATTGGATGGGCTTTTTTGAGAGACGGGTTTTGGGATATAAGTCAAGCTACACAGGGTATTGTCGTATTAAATCTCATTGATGGGCATCCGTAAATACCCCATAAAATGTAACTTGTTTGTACACATTATCGCCTGGATAGAGCACACTCGAGGTTCTAGAGAAACATGGCACTGGTCTCGTATCATTTACAAGCCCGCCATCTCACAAGCATCTCTCGCATACGCACATCAGTCGCAAACCTTGGCCCAACAATTGCAGTCCAAATTGGCCAATTCCCATCTAAGAATTTGCTGAACATTTGTCAGCCATCCCCGAGCCTCGTAGTGATGCACCTTGTCAGTGAGCAGATGGGTTGCTGTAGGGTATCAGAGCCAGGCCATGCCTACCATCATCTATCTATCGGCCCCAGGCTCCGGAAGCTAAAATGTAGGTTCCGACCCCGCTCATAGCTGATAATGATTAAGAGGATGATGGGGTGAAAAGCTTTTCTGTCGTGATTGTGACGTACTGACCTTGTGTCCAGATGGCGGCCACAACGGTGGATGCACCTTCCTTTTACAAAGTTTGCATGTTCACATGACTGGGAACTTGGTAAATTTTTCTTCTCAAATTTTAGTATTCCTTAATCCAAAGGTATCTGTAAAACCACAGGGTTCCTCTTCGAGCCAGTTCATCATAGCATTCATCTCAAAAACATAATAGGAGGGTTGTGAGCTGTGATGATGCATTGGTAGCCACTGAACTTAACCAACACATTTTAACAGTGCCGGAGCAGACGAAAAGGGACGACCAATTGTAAAACCAATACCTAAACTTATTCGGAAAGATGACAGAGGAGTTGAGTGCACAGTCTCGTTTTACCATAGTGGAGAAGGCTGTGGATTTTCTGAGCCCGGTAAAAGTTCCCGGCGCGTATTATGGTAGAAAACCATGGACGGAGCGGAATTTTTGCGCCACCACTGTCCCTTTGAGTGCGTTGGCCCTCCACTTGAGTACCTGTGAAGCCGTTGACCAATCATGTTTTGATAACTCGTGAACGGTACATAAAGTCTCACATGGTTTATATGTACATTTAAGTACTCACTATAGTTACGTAAGCTTGGTACGAAGGTGGAGGTCTAACCCACTCAAAGGGGAAGTAGCGATTTGCGCATCTGGAAGCTGATGGTTCGCAAGAGTGAGCAGCGAACCCACGCTGGCGCCTTGTTGCTGCCTTGGTGTTGGGAATAGCCAATTGGGCTCACAAGGGACGCTTGCGCTCTTTATTTACTGCAAGTTATGGAACCATTTTGGTGGCCATGACATAAACAAGCCCATCTCCACCATGTCAACATGGTGGTGCACCTCTACGCCTGGGGAGAGCGGGAAGACTGCCGGATCTCGGAAGTAGCTATGAAACAGTTAATAGATCTGGAGTATAAAATTATGCATCGGTACGGCTAGCAGCGAGAAGCAGCGCGCACATCGGTACTTTGACAGCCGCAATGGGAGTATCCACACCTGTACGAGCCAGACACTAATAAACACCACAATGCGACATGGCGCTGACACGTTGCATCATTAGCTCCTGTTGTAGACAATGGGCGGTAAGGTATCGCAGACAGGGTACCGAAAGCCTTGGGTGAAATGGGAATCGACTAGTGAGAAAATGGGGCATTCTTAGACATCTCTAGGCTTGTTGCGTGCAAGGCGGCCGTCGAATCATCATGATGGCTCCCATGGCAGTGATGCTGGAAGGCGCAGAGGTAATCATTCAGCTGATACGAAAACGATTGACACTGTGAGGGATCAAAGGTAACGATGCTAAGCTTGAAAATCAACATCTTACATCAGAGTCCCCACGCCATGGTGAGCCAGCTGATGCACCACCATTCGCCTTACAAGCATTCACTGTTAAGCCACGAGAAAAGTTGTCAAACAGTGGTTGTTTGTTGCTCATTTAGCTTTCATCGTTTGCACTCTCCATTTATTTATCCCTTCCCTGCTGCGCCTGGCCCTAAACGCCACGAAGTTAATGCCCCCCAAAAACCGGTTTGCTAAAATGTCTCACTCCTCTTGACGGACAAGATGGTGGGGGTCTGTTTCAGCCTCCCCCGCAAACGCAACCGTGTTCAGGACCACCGTCAGTCGCGCTTCCAAATCTTCATCCGTCGCTCGGGACTCAAGCCGTGGTGCACTCCACGGGTTCTCGAAGGCATGGCTATCGATCCAGGTAGCCAGAGGGTGCTGGTTTCTTGGCGGGTCTTGGGAAATCGAGTGTGAAGGAGCCGTCCCCGCTGGTGCTTGATCCTGGCGGGACAAGCTGCGTAGTGCCATAGTTTGCGGCGGCTGGGTCCTTCGAGGGCTCCTTGTCCGAGAAGCTGCAGGCTCATGGCTGCGCGCTAAGCATGCACCTCTGCGTGCATCATCTGGGGAGCCGAGGACGTCATCGTCGAGATCATGCCTGAAGCATATCAGCCAACCGCTGGGGACAGGGGACGCTGCTACGCGTACGGGGTTGGCGTGTTTGACTGAAAATTGCCCGTCAAGTGTGACAAAAAATACTCATCCTCGAGATTCTGTCTGCTGCCTTCTTCTGAATAAATGGCTATCATCCTGTCGGGCGAACTAGACTCTTGCTCGACAGCGCTGCTGGTTTTAGCTGGGCTCTTGGATTTTGGAAATAAAGGCCGCGACCCGTACCTGGCACTGTTTTTGGCGCGAGGGTCGTCACTTCGCCCGAATCCTACAACCTTTGCAGAAGACTGGTGGCTGCGCTTGGATTTCACCATCTTGCGCGAAACGTCTTGTTTGGTATTGGAGATTGTGCTTCTGGAAGTTCGAGAGCAACCTGCCGTTTGCCAGCCATTTATATCCCATTTTGCCGTCTATATGTTATATGTCTACACTTTTTACGCGAGAGATCCCGCCGTGTTTCGTATCTTGCTGCATTAATGCGGCCGCCAACAATGGCTCATTTAAAAAAGAAGTCCACGAAAGCATGTCGGATTGCGGTGATACAGAAACGGATTGCGGTGACCGTTCCTGAAAACCGGTCAGACAGAAACGGGTTAGGCGTGGCCTGCCACGGGGGGAAACCGTCCGCTCCGATGTGCGAAGTATCAAGCTAAATTGTGTCCAATAATATATTACAAACCCTGCAACTCATTACTTGCGATGTGTGCTTTTGTGGAGTAGCTACCTGAGGGCTCCCTTCGCATGTCGGAGCGGATGGAGGACACCCTCGTTGCCGCTGCCGTATGGGTTGCGTATGGAAATGCGGAGGCCGGAAACAGTTAGGCTTAGCTAGGCGGGAGTCTAGGACTTTTGACATGTCGGGCCCGCTGTAGACAATGGAGAGACACGTCAGTAGCATGCCGTCAAAGCCACCATGAAAGAGACCTGGCGATACATGGCCTGGCCTACACAAGAACGTGTGGAAGAAAGACTTGGTAAGTCGCCGTTGGCCTAAATTTAGCGCTGGGCGCCTTGCACTAGTGGAAGGTTGGAGACGAGTCGCCTACCTGACCTGTCATGTAAGCGGGGACTAGAAATCACATGTCGGTTCTAGCTCGAGACTTTGTGAGTCCGTCCCAGATACGCGAATTCGGTGTATAGCCGAGGTATAGTCCGATATCTTTACTTGGCAGAATGCGACGACATTTGGTCCAATGTCCAAGATATGGCGTTAGGCTACCCAGTAAAGAAGCCAATGTGTATGTAGATTACTCAATCACGAGTGTACAATCCACACTCGTGATCCCGCAAGGCAATATGGCGAACCATGGCGAGCATGTACAAGGTACACTGTGAATAGGCGATACCGGCTACAGTCAAGAGTGGAAAAGACAATGGCGCGCTTCAGGACCAAGGGTTATCGCCGTTCACGGGAGGCTATGCTCCAAGAATCTGTCCATTCCGTGTCCAGGAACATACAGTTACCTTTCAGCATGAACTTTATCTCTCTTCTGGGACTTGGGTGGTGGAATCTCCGGCATGTATGAAGCTGTACCGGGGAGCTAGCCATCGATGCCCAGGGTAGATGGTTCTGGCCCGTTCCATGGCCCAGCGCATAATGTTTGAGTGGAGTCTGTTTGTCCAGTGACCAAAATGAGCGCCGATCAGTCATGGTGCTCTGAAAGCTGATTCCCGTGAGAGAGGGAGTGGTGGGTCCATCCAGTATCGTGCTGCATGGGAACGCGGGACAGCGATAGCGTTGCCAGTGCCATTGACAATGGTCATATGAAGGGAATAGTCGACGGCCATAGCGGAAGCTCGGGAAATAAAGAAATTGGGTGCAAGATGGGAGGAAAAAGGAGAGAAGATGAATTAAATAATCATCTTGGTTTTGGAAATATCCAGCCTCTTTTAAGAAGATTCCAGCACAGCACATTCAATCCAACATCATGCTCGATACCAATACAGGTTGAACGGCTTGTCACCCCTGCTTCCTCCGTTAAGAGGCGACAAAAAAAAGGCCCTAATCTTTGTTGGTGGGTGAATTGCGGCCACCTTGATTTGGCCTAGTGGATTGTGTGATGGTTGCAATCAAGCGTGACCATCCAAAATGCCATGTCAAGACGTGTCAAGGTCAGCATAAGGTGATTTTCCGCCCGGTGTGTTTTCCGCCGATAAATGACATGATGTGCGAAGCAAACTTCTCGCGATTGAAACGCTCGACCAATCCCATCGAGATATGACACATGGCGTGCCAGCACACCGAACTCGGTCCACCTTGCCAACTGGGGGCCATGGACCTAGCCATCCGCTGGCTGCTTCACCTTGGTGCCTTGGCGCCCCCTTCTCTATTAGAGGGGGGCGCCCTTTGGTTGGCCAAGAAGAATAGCCGCATTTGTAACTTGAGCTTGGAGCCCAGGGCCCAGGGTTGGTCAACCAAATCTCGCCACTGCCGGAGGCGGGGCGGAAGAGGGACGCAGAGGTTCAGGGGTGAAGCGGATCGAGCTCTACACCCTATCCATCAGTCGGGTAATTTTTAGGACTTGTAAACTTTTGCACGATCTATGATGAAGAATGAATCCTTGCTTGCGCCGTTTCGCGTCACGGGGCGGGGGTATCGTGAGTTACTTATAGCACCGTTTTCCCCTCAGATCCGTCTTCTTCCTCCAAGCTGTCTTCGTCCTCCAAGCTGTCTTCTTCCCCAAACTTGCACACAACAGAGAATATGGCAACCCCCCCGCACTATCTCGGTTGGGGCGCACCCTTTGGTCCCACCCTCCCCCTGAGGCCGGAAGCTGACGCCGTTGGCACATGGGTGCCAGGCGGATTAGCTGCTGCTAGCCACACTACTTTCTTGCTGAGGTTGATTTCGCAACAAGCCCAACTTAATAGGGCGAGCATTCTTCCACAGCCTGTTGTCAACCCGCAAGCAAGTTTGCTTCTTAGCCTTGATGAGCCGTACGGTCAGGCCTTGGAGTCTCCAAACCACCACCCTCAACCTGGGCAGCCGGTGCCACGATGTCTGTCTACATCAAAAGACGCTACCATCCTGCAGAATCTCTCCTGCCAGCTTGAGCCTGATATCTCGATCCAGAAGCAGCAGGATGAATTGGCCAAAATGATTCTTCGGCTACCACGGCTTTCAGCTCTTTCCAGAGCCGCACCGCCAAGTCAGCCCCACTCGTTCCCCTTTCCAGCATTTCCAACTTCAACCGTATCACGTCAGACGCGGGCACCGATTCCTGGGCCTTCTCTGGCTCACTCTCATGCCCTTGACGTGGCCGATCTGTCCTTGCAAGCGGAGCAAGCTGTCATTCAGCATCATAGCGGGGTCCCCTCCCTCGGCCCCGCTGAGTACTACAGTGGCAGCCGCGATGTTCTTGGCCCATACCTTGGTGGTCCTTTGACAGAATTTCCAGCTGCTGAGAATAGCGCGAATAGTCCATGTCTATTCATGGGTCCCTGCGCACCCCATGCAACGGCGACTGGCCTCACTGTATGCGCTCTAGGGGCAACCCTCGAGTCCCATGCCCAAGAAAAAGGTCCTTGGCCGAAGATGGTTGTGAATGACGAAAAAGAGCCCACAGGCCAGAAAAGGAAAAGGCCCGTCGACCTGGTTGAGGTGGACACCACAAACACATATCCGCAACCGCCACACCAACTTGATGTTATCCAGAAGCAAGAGGTTGTCGACCATACCGGTGAGGTCCTCGGGTTTCGAATGGTCCACGGACCGACTGGCTACAAACTAAAAAGGCCATACACCCCTGAGAAGGCACATGAGACAGCCAGATGTCGGGAGCACGAAGCTTGCCCGAGGTGCCGGGCTGGCAAAAGATCGGCGAGTCCATACATATTAACTAATTTGGACTATGGGCGAGCCAAAGCTAACCTTTTGCAGTGTGACTTGCATAAAAAAACACCATACGAACCTTGCACGACGTGCATGAGGAAATCGTATAATGGCGTTACATGGCCTCTATGTTTCAAGTCGGATATATTCGACTGCATCTTTTTTAGAAAAGGCAAGCCCATGCTCCAGCACGACCAAATATCCCTTCGACCCTCATAGAAGTCCACCACTAACGGCTCATCGACAGGCCCGAGCGTCCAAAGCCCCCTGTACTTCAAGAGCGAATCCACCTACGACCTCAGCGACGTTCCTGCTGCCATAGTTGACTCGCTAACACTGCTTGAGGTGAAGACGCTGGAACTTTATCAGCTCCACGAGAAGATATCCCTCACTATTCGTGTTGTTCGATTCAAACCCGGGCAATATGACACGGTTGACCACAAGGAGCAGAACACAAAGGGAGAAGAACACCTACTGAAAATGCCACCCTACTGCCTCGTCAAAATGGAGGATAATGTGGCGCAGATGAGCAGGTACATTATGGAGAAGGGATCCAAGTACATGAGTCTTATTGACAACTCAAACAAAATCACCCAAGTCATAATGCATTTAGCCATGGGCTACGCCCAGCAACACCAAGTCAGTTTTTATTGATGCGCACCTCGTGGATTTTGCCATCTCAGGCTGGCTAACCTTTTTCCAGGAATCAATGACCAACAAGGCCCTCTCGATTTGGGTTTGCTCGCGGGTGATTGAAAAACAGTGGAAGATCTCTGGGAGTGATACACTTGGCGTGTCGGCGCCTGCTGACCCTGACAGTCCCTGGCACGGATTTGTGCCCGTCACGCCAATGATGGACGGGCAGCTCGACCAAATCGTCATACAGAAGCTGCTGAAGCCCGCTAGAGATGAAATATTACAGGCTCTCAACTGTAGCATCGAGGAGAACAGTCCCGAAACCTGGTTCGATCGTTTCCTCACCTTTTATATTCTCCTCAACCACATTGAGTTTGCCGCAGCGCACGGGAGAGCCTTTTCACAATCTTACGGGCTTGGTGTGAGTACCCTATTGACTGATACAAACCTATTACCTGCCTCGTTTGTCTCGTATTATCTGAAGATTCCTGACATGATGCTCTCATAGCTACCCTACTCTGACATGACACTTGCCGAAGGGTGGTTTCATACGTGTCAGTTGTTGTTGTCACGGTTCCACTTTGTTTCAAAAGCGCAAGGTCCATTTCAACAAGACTGGAACGAGAAAGATGGTCTTCAGTTATTCGGCATTGATAAATCACAACTGGATGTCATGAAGAGAATCCAAGAAGTTTTGAGTAGTCGAGGTTAGCCCAGCCGCCCGTGTAGGCTCTCGTATCCAGCCGGAAGCCATCAGCCACTGTGTGATTTCGTATGTCCCTCACTGACACCGCTATAGATGATTACTTTGCTCGTCTCCGAATGTATGGTAAATACGACATGGAAATGTACTGGACGCGGTATTTATTTGCTTTGCATTGGGAGCCAGAGCCGGTCCAGCTTTGGGCTGATGGAATGAAGAACAAGGTCAAATCACCGTGCTAAGTGAGTAACAGGTATGGCTTTATAAGATGAATTGTGAGTGGAATTTAGGCTATACTAAAGACAAAATGGCAATCTGGAATTCGGTAGTGGCAGGATGAGCAAAAGGGGATGGAGTATCAGAAAGACAGTATTGGTGTCTCAAAGACAGAAAATAAAAGAACCGAACAGGATGAGGATACCCAGAATGAAATAAAAGAACGAGCAGGGAGTGATGGACAAGTATCATGTTACAGAGGTGGTGAATCAGTCAGGAGCACTTGAAATGCCTATTGAGCACTCGGTTAATAGGGGGAGCGCGATGCACATCCCATCTCCCGATCTTGCGCGCCTCACTGTCGCCGTATATGTCATTCGAGTTGTTCCACAGCTGGTCGGGCATCTCCCAGGCCAACCGCTTGTCGGAACTTCGCAACCACAGTCGGAGCATATGGCGAGTGCCATTGAGCGTTGATTTCTTCTCCATGGAGGAACCATCCATAACGACGAGGTGAGCGCCATCGCCATCGCCACCGCCGGGGCTGAGGTCCACGGGGGAGCAATCGGTGAATCCGTTGCGCGCGTGAAACAGAGCCATGTTATTGAAGACTTCAATGTCACCAGGCTGAAGCTTGATGACCAGCTGATGCTTGACCGCCGTGAAGTGCACGGCGTCGATGGCCTCAGCTTGCTCCTCAGACATGGCCGGGACGTCTGGGCGGTGAGGCGAAAACGGGGCACCAGTGAGTGGGCGGCGGGAATAGCAGAAGCTGGGACCGTGCTCCTTGAAGTTGTATAGAAGCGGGCGGTTGATCCAACTAGCTTTGTTCTTGTCAAAGCTGACAATGCCTTCGTTAACTTCCGCAGAGAGACAAAAGGTTGATATGAACAAGCGGCTTGGGACTACTTACTCATCGTGAATCCACTGACTGTCTGACAGGACATGGATCAAATCGGGCCGAGTGGCGGCAATTTCATTGTACACGGTGGCCGAAGATGCAAGCAGGCTTTCTCCTCCACTCGCCGCAGTGTCAAGGACATACATGGAGAGGATGTCGCACATGTCGGTATGGAAAGGCTGTGATCCATGGTTAGCTGTCTACCATTCAGAGCTTTGTGCTGTAGGTCTTGGTGTGGCTTACCTGAGCCCGGTTGGTGTAAGGAGATGGTCGTCCGGATGAGTCTGGCAGTTCCTTTTCAATATCCTTGATGTGCACAATCATCCTCCCGTCATAGTCCTGGCAGCCACGAATGTCAGCAATGTAGCTGGTGATGCCAAGATAGATGAGGACATTATCCAGGGGCGAGAACTCGGTCGGGTCGATGCCACGAATGACGTTGAAGCAGTTGCCTAGGTGTATGTTCCTGGAGATAGCCAGTAGCTTCTCTCCAAGCTTGGGCAATGGAAATGTCTCCGTGGAGACATCGTCCGGTCCGTGATCACCATCAAGACCTGGGGCAGCAACGACTCACTATCAGCGATGCATACGGAGTTTGAGAGTTATGGGGATAAAATACCGTTGAAGTGGTCCAAGGCAGCCTTGACCTCTTGGACATCAGCTGTAGAAAGCTGGACCAGGTAGGTTTCAGGGTCGGCAAAGTCGGATGCGGTCCAGGCTCGAGGAGATGCAACTTGGGCCGGGAAGCCTTTGGGCAGCGTCTTGGGCCGGTGTTGGGCATTCTCACTCAGCCTGGCAACTCGAGCTTGATACTTCTCATAGCTTGGGTACCAGTCGATATCAGGCCGCGGCGCTTTATTGCCAGACTTGATGAGCGAGCATCTGGACATATTCGCAAACTCACTGAGCATGGGACCGCCGTCACTGACTTGCATGTCTCCAACATAGCCGCCATAGTTGACGTATGAGCGACGCATACCGATGGAATCAGCTGCGTACTGGAGCTGGAGGAGAGTCAAATCTCGGGTGTTGTTGATAGACAGCATTGGGACTTATTTGTCATGTGGTTTTGCTACTTCTTTGTTGTCGCATCTCTTGACACTGACTGGACTGGAGCTCGGCCATCGCTATCCTTTTGAGTTCCAGCCATCCAGACCCATTCAGCAGTGAGTGTATCTGGGCAGCGCATTGTTTCGATGCAGAGCCGCATCTTGTGGCTGCCATGTATTTCGGTTCGTTGCTGGCCCTTGTGACCCAGGCCCCGGATAGGGCTGCGATGAAGGAAACCAATATCAGGCTGTGCAGCAAAGCCAACACGTGAGCAGGTGAGTGCATTCGCACATTTGGACACTGGGTAGCATCGCGACTCACACGCGTTTCAACCCAACTGAATTTTGCCAGCCTGACCCCGCCCCTAACGCTCCAAACAATCTACTTGGCCGCACATGCGTCAGGGTGGCTGCCATTGATTGGAAGGCCACCGAGAGGGCATAGGCCTAAGACTCTTGTGTGACGAGTTGTGTTGTCAGAGTTGCGCCACGCTGTCTCAGCTGCCTCAGGCCCTGCGCAACAGAGCTATCTTACACGCATTAATACCGGCTGCTATTAGACACACCGCTCGACGAGTGCCCACGCAGCTTTAGGTACTAAACTGTCCGTACGTCTCTTTCCGTATCAGATGTCCGTAACGCACTCGGCCATCCTCCGATGCTCATCTATATGTGATGCCAAGTGACGACCCAGCCTCCTCGCCCAGCCCCAACATCCTCATTGCAGCTATTTGCCTCTGCTCTTTTGCAGATTTGCCACTCGACGCATTCGCCGTTGGCCATTTTCTCTTCCCATGCCGCACGGTCCGATGCTAATGCATTCCAGCTCATTTCGCCATGGCGGCGGACAATCCCATCGCTGTGCTGTCCCTCAGCCAAAACCGAACCTTCGCCAGGGTCATCAAAGAATACATCCAACCCCACAAGTACGGCCTTCGCGGAGTTCTAGAGGCGGATCCCTTTTCAACGCTAGATCTCGCCTTCGCCCTGCGAATCCTGGAACCACCACCGCAGGCTGTTGTTGTCGGGCGTGGCTACTCGGATGACGAGCTTAACCAAGTGCGCCACGTCTTCCTCGAGTTTTCAAAAGAGACGGGCATCGACAAGGGTGTCGTCATAAGAATCACCGACGAGGTTGTTGAAAAAGTTGGCAAAGAAGGTGTGCCCCAGTGGGTGCTTGAGCAACTGCAGGGTTACTTTGAAAAATGACCAGAGAACTACTGTATATGTGCACTTTGTACCCTCTCCGTCTCATAAAGTCAAACTTCTAGGTGGACACTACAACAGTGAATTCGAGATACTACACATAAACAATGAATCTGTCCAACAGCCTGGTGTGAAAGGATGGTGTAGGAGCGACATTTTTCAAGGTGCCATCGACGTTTTGTGACGTGACAACAGACAGACCGGTGTATCTAGATTTGCACTTTCCATACACCCTCGGTCTATATCACACACGAACATGCTCCAATATCGCCAAGCCCAGAATAGGAAGGTGAGGGGTCATGGCATCATGAACCAGAGATAATTGCTCGCCCTGTGCAGCTCTTCATATCAGTTGACCATTCGCGCTTGATGACGTAATTCTTTGCTGTGAAAATCAAAGAATCTATACTGTGCACCT
Organism: Calonectria leucothoes; assembly: GCA_002179835.1. Classification (NCBI taxonomy): domain Eukaryota; kingdom Fungi; phylum Ascomycota; class Sordariomycetes; order Hypocreales; family Nectriaceae; genus Calonectria; species Calonectria leucothoes. The sequence goes on from NAJI01000753.1 coordinate 15,621, forward strand.
CTGAAGCCCAAACAACAAATTCATTGTTGATGAGGTCTCTACGATCCCCTACAGCTCATTCTATCTACTTTGAATCCACGATACCACTAGCTAGAGTTTCTCCCTCTATGCTATCTACTGTCTTTTGTGGTCCTGTAAACCACTTCCTTGCATCCAAAACGTAGTACAAACTTGAACCTCCCCAGACAAACATGTTGATAACGACAGTATAATTCATTGTATCTGGTTCTGGATTTGGACCACCGGTGGGGAACATGGCGAGTATGATACCAAACACAAGGAAAGTAATGGCGCACCAGGCAATCGGTATCGAGAACCTGCCTGTATGGAAGGGGCCTGGAGTAAAGTGCTTCTGGCCCCAAACGGCACGTGCGAAGATTGGCACCCCCCAGGCTAGGTTATTACCAGCGACGGCGAGGGAGAAGAGGGCAGATGCGGCCGCTGTGAGAAGAAATGTCAGCGAGAAAGCCAAATCACGCCGATACGTAGAACTTACCGCTGTCAATCAGACAAAGTAGCCCAAGCACCAAGGCCAACAAAACACTAGCCCAGACAGTTCGCAAGGGTTGAAATCCGAATCTATGGGAGATGGGTCGAAGAAAGCGTGAGAATGGTACAGCGCCGTCTCTGGAGAAAGCCCACATCTGTCTAGACGATGCCACCAAAATCGATGCGCCCATCAGATATTGACATAGAAAAACCACAACCATGAATCCAATTGCGCCCGATTTTCCCAGGGCATCGTAATATATCTGTGCCATGGGCTGGCCAAAGGGAGAGTCGAGTACATTTGAGATTTCCGGATCCATGGTGTTGGCAATGACGATCAAAACGATGAATCCTACGCCCCAGCACATGCCAATCGAGGACAAGATGCCGATTGGAACCGCCTTCGAAGCATTGGACGCCTCTTCAGAAATGTGAACGCACGAGTCAAAGGCGCCAATGGTCCAGATGGCACTCAGCCACGCCAGCATAAAGGCCCACCCCGTCGGCCAGGTAGTCAAGTTTTGGATATCTGTGAACATGAAACTCGCGTCATTTCGAAGTCCGCCACGGCCCACCGGTAGAGCGATAATGGTGGCTAATATGAGAGCAAGTTGCTGGAAACTCCTATTAGCCATTCACGCATATAGAGAAGACAAACCCACATGAAGAATCGACTCACCATAAATGAGGAGAAGGTCTGCAGTTTGTTCATGATTCTCTGGGAGAATGTCACAAGCAAGCCGTGCGAAATCACAGTAGCCAGGAACACGACATAGGTGATGTTGGAAGTGACCTCATACTCACCATCGCTGGCAATGACAACGACGCTGAGCAACATCAGAGCGAAGCCGTAGTCGATGGAGCACAGGCCACCAACCAACCCCAGACTGTTGCTGTATCCCACCAGGAAGCACAAGTAGTTTCTCCATTTCTCTGAGCTAAAGTGGTGCGTCCACCAGTACAAGCCACCACTGGTTGGCCACGCAGATCCTAGATCGGCCATGGCCAAGCCGACGACAAAAATGCAGCCGCTGGCCAGAAACCACGACCATACCATGCCTCCAGGCCCAGCGGGAATGGAGAAGGCGAGTGTGCTCGCGATGGATGGCAGCAGGCCCATGATGGAAAAAGCGATGGCAAAAACCTCGAGCGTTGAGAAGCTCCTCTTAAGCTCCTGCGCATATCCCATCTTTGCCAAGAGCTCGGCATCAGCCTCGCTAGCCAATACCTCATTGCCAGCCTTGGTGCGTAAGTGCGCATTGCGCTGCGGCGCCTCCACATCCGCCGGCATATCGGTCGCAGTGGCGTCTTCTGCAGCTGACATTTTGCTGCGCTCTGTGAAATTTCGGGCGATGGGGCCAGCAGCTATTAGACAAGCAACGCAAAACAAAACAGAAGGCCAACGCGTTTCGAAGGGAGCAGATCTGAAAAAGTGAATCAGTTCCATCTGTTCCATCTGCATAGATGATGGGTCACGTGTCTTGCTGTGCCATGACAAGGGAGAGATAAGCCTTGCGAGACAAGATAGCTACGCTGCAACGGTGCATTGGAGCAAAGCACGATAAGGCAGAGGAATCCATGCCACGATTGGCAAATGGTTGTCTGCGAGCGACCTAAAGTGTCTCAAGCCCTGTCATGACATTGGACGAGAACTAACACGTGGGGCCATACCACATTCCGTCTTAGCCGTGCAACCCCATCGCGGCATCACTGCAACGCTGACTATTCTCAGGTAGGAAAAGTTTGGCGGGTAGCCGATGCGGGCTCTCCGCTCCCCCGGGCGCTGCATCTATCCATTTGTAGATAACAGAGATATCAGCTATCTGACGCGTGGAGAGGACATGGATCTCACACGGGAGGAGATACCACGACAAAGAAGTCATTCGTTACATAGCAGCTGATTACCTACAAAAGTAACCTGTACAGTGGGCTTGGGCAATTGGCGCATTTGGGTTAACTTATCAAAACAAGGCTAAGTATGTCAATTTTATTGCCTGTTGTACATGTGGTTCCAGTCCAGTTCGATGGGGGGATCAAGAGTGTCGGGTCTACGCAACAGACTAAACATTGAAAAGCAGGGAGCGAATACAGCGTGAGAATTTGTTGTAGCCCCTCTGCTGCAGGTGACATGGCATGAGCTGATGGGCGCAAAAGTCCTTTCCTATTGTTGTAGACGCAAGGTGTAGCAGACACAAAGTGCCGTTGTGTATCAAGCTACTGGTTGCACGCGCAATATGCGTTAGCTACCTGGTCACCCCATATGCGTGCGGCTTACGAGAGAGTGCGTCGATCGCAACGAACCTTATTTATGAATTGTGAGCATAGAATGTAAACATCTTGTGGATTCGTCGCATCAAGTATGATTTGTAAGCTGTGATACATGTTGACTCAGATTATGCTTTATTTAGGCATACGCAGACCTTTCATTCTTCCATGGCGGGCGCAGGTAATATCCATCCAACTTGACACAAGAGAGGACGACAGTACATAATTAACATCAATCGCAACATCAAGTTTGGTTTCTTTGTCGTACTGGTTCCAGAGCATCAATCCGATTGTGTTGTTGCCGCTGTAATCCCAGATGCCTGGAGGGACGGGGAATATGTTTCTCTTGGCTGAGAAATAGGAAAGTTATGTGCCGTATTGGTAGCCGTTGATGGAAATATATGCACGAAACCCACTCGATGTTTCTGTCTCGTCAAAACTGAGCCTCACCGAGAGGGATACATCATGGCCTGCTGGTGTATCAAGCCCTAGCGTCGTACGAGAAAATTTAATACCGGCATCTGCAAATCCATCGCTAGGGGAGCCATCATCCCAATCAGAGTCATCATACCCTGGAAGATGCCAGCCAAGGCGCTCGGCAACGATGCCTCCTTGACTATAATGTGTCCGTACGGGGTCGATGTCGATGCCGATGCCGCGACCGGCTGTTCCTGCTACCCTCCACGATGTAAATCCGTTTTGGTTATCATATAGTGTTGCGTTAATGATGCCTCTCGGGTTCAGTGCCCCGCGGTTTTGATCGCGTCCAGCGTTGTCTTGTACGACAAGAAGCATGTTTTCCCCATCACCTTCAATCGCATCCTGTGGAAAGTCGATCTGCGCCTTGCCAGTAGGCGATTCTAAATTACCGTCAAATGATGCAAGAAATTTCCCGTTGAGGTACGTGGTCCACCCATGAGACAAGCCTCCTTGAGTATTCAAATACATGCCGCTGGCCGGACCATTGAACCTTTCCCGCCACAAATGGATGCCATTATGAAAACCATAATCGTCACTAAATTGATATGGTTTTGTAGCTGTGTTGTGCGGATTGAGAGTCTCTGTATGATTAGCCTCCACCCAGGCAAGACTTGTATCCAAGTAAGTCGTCATGCGTTCTGGGAGGCAGTCTCTTACTTTCCAAGGGCCAACCTCAGGCACTGTATACTCGACAGGGCCATCAATCTGGCCTGACAAGCTTCCGGCCTTGGTCGTCTTGAATTCAATTTGTTTGTTATTGAGATTGAAGGAAAGGTCACCGTTGGATGTAGAATCGATTAGCCTAACAACGTAAAAACCGGCGTCAGAATCGGGATTTCGAAGCTCGCTGGTCGTGACAAGTGCAGTATTGGTGTAAGAGATGCTGCTGCCGATCAGATCTGTCTTTGTCAGGTCATGAGCGACTCTGATGAAAAAGGCCAAGTTCTTGCTTTCATAGAACTTTGTCCCGATGGTTCTATTCTCAGAAACAGCTGCCGAGTAATCATAGCTCGAGGTTTAGAATGGACCACCAAGAGATCCCCAGTTGGTTCCTCCACAGATCATATAAATGTTCAAGATGGTGACCCGTTGCGCAATATTATCGCGATAGTATAGACTGACAAACCTATCGTCGGTCTTGTTAGTGCAACCCTCAGCAGGGCCATCCCAAGGGTTTGTGGCCCCGCCCTGGAATTCTGGCATCATTGACGGTTGCTTTGGCGACACCTCATTGAAATGGGCCATATAGTCCATGAGCGTGTATGCAGGGCTTGACGTGCCACAATCCTCTGGTATTATGAGACGAAACACAAGCAACACGTAGCTAGGCACACGCCACCGCTTTTATAATCTATCACTTACTAGCTTAACTTCAGCTTAGCTATTCATCAGCCCCACCATTAGCCTTTATTAGCCTTTATTAGTCTTCCTTAGTCTACATTAGCCTCTATTAGCCCTACTTACCGTTTTAATAAAGAAATACCTTATTAATTAATCTAGGTCCTATTTCTAGATTTTTTATCTTAGATTCTTTTCCTCTTTCTATTATATTCTAAAATATAATCCTAATTAAGTAAAAATCCTTAGTTCTTTTTTTAGGACTAGGATCTTAGTTTATAATCTTTTTATAAAGTTCTAAAATTTAATTATAATTAAATCCTTTAGAATCTATTATATTATATTAGTAAGTATTTTATAAGTTTCTTATAATTATATTCCCTAGCTTTTATATTTATATATAATATTCTAGTTAGTTTTTAACTATAATAAACTAATTAAAGTAAAGGGGTTATTTATTAGTAGAGAGGCTAGGTATATT
>NAJI01000754.1:0-19795 GCA_002179835.1 Calonectria leucothoes
TCATGGCACAGTGGTCCAGTAATTGCTCGGGATCTAAGATGCGACAGACATTCGAGTCAGACATGGAGTTGTGCCTCCGCTGTGTAGCAAGCGACGGGAAATTAGGCATATAAAACAATCTTCACCCCCCCCCCCCCCCCCCCAAACCAATGATGTGGACTAGCTGGATGGAGTACTAATACCGCTCTCACCAGCCAGTAAACCACTTTCCATCCATGAGTCAAGAATGTGCAGAATGGCTTCACATAGGCTGTGTCCCAGCACTTTTATCTGGGTTTGCTCAAGCGTTTCTGGAAAGAAGAGAGATAGCCAGATCTAAAGCCTAGGGGAGGATTTACTAAGTTCTTCACTTAAATCTTCACGTGAAGTCTCAATCTAATTTTTTACTCATTTTATCCTGTTCACTCACCCCACCCTATAGGGTAAGGGTCAGACCGAACCGGCGAGGCAAACGAAGATGAGTAATGGCTTGAAAATTGAGGTGGTCTATTCATCCATTTCCAATTCATAGTATGTTGTAAAGCTACCAAGGATGAAGACAAGTTCTTGTTCGCGCTATTCTTGTGTAGCTTCCCATGCTAAAAGGTTCGAACTAGCAAATACATGAGATAACAAGGCGTTCGGTCCGTTAAACTTCGGATGTAATTTTAAGAAACGGACCATCACGAGCCGCCCCAAAAAAGTCTGTTAGTTCGTAGCGGGCTTGAAGAGGGCCCGCTGGCTCGATTTCGGCGACATATGCAAGTTTGGCCGCGATTAATTGCAACTCCATCATGGCCAACGACTTTCCGACACAACCCCTGGTTCCAATGCTGAAAGGCATCATCCCGGATCGGGCGCGCTCAATCTGCTCTTTGGAGTCCTCGATCCATCGTTCAGGACGGAACAGTTCTGGTGCTGGAAAAAGCTCGGGCTTGCGCTGAATCGCCCAGATAGGGACAGCAACCTCAATCTACACATTGTCAGTGAACAGTGTGGGAACAATGCAAGATTTTCTTACGCCTGGGGGCACGAATATTCCATCAACATATCCACCGCTGTGATTTTCTCGTGGTAGTAATCCTGGAACAGGAGGACAGAGTCGTAAAGCCTCGTCAATACAAGCCCTCAAGTAAGTACACGAGGCAAGAGCAGGCCCGGAACTAATTTCATCAACCGACGAAAATTTGCTTTTGACCTCAGCCTTCAGCTGTTGATAGCATTTAGGATTCGCTGCCAGGTAATGTGTCAATCCGCTCAAGGCCGTTGATGATGTATCGCTGCCGGCAGTAATTAAAACGGCTGCCTCTCCAGAAATCTCTTCCATGCTCATCTTCTCGCCTGTTGTCTTATCTTGAGCCTGCATAAGTAGCCGGAAAATGTCATCAATGCCGTCGCCCCGGTTCTCTCTTGCGATGCGCTCGGCAGCCTGCGTGGCAGCGTACTGGCGAAACTTGATCTGTTTGCTCATCATGTCTCCCAGCAGCAGCTTGGAGAGTCCGTACCTGTCCAGCCAGGGAGCAGTTCCTATCTAAGATTCACATTAATATTGGTGCCGCATCAGCTGGACATATTGATGCCGTCAGCTACTTACTACAGAGCCCCGGTGCTGGAACTGCTCAAGGAGAGGCTGCACGTAGTGATGTTCTTCGCTTTCCAACATGTTGAAGCCTTTCCCAAAGGCAAGGTGGCCCATGATGTCATACGCCAAAAAGTTGAACCATTGAGACATGTTCTTAACCTGACCATTGAATGACTTGGGGTCCATAATTTGCCGTAGAAATAGAGAAATCTTGTCACCCACAAACTCTTCATATTTTCTGAGAGCAGAATCACTCATAGCTCCAGACATGAGACGTCGCTTTCGTCCATGTTCAGCTTTGCTAACTGCTGTGACAATGTTCTAATGTTCAAATTCAGATGAGAAGCCATCTTTGCAAATTTAGGCTAGGATCTTACCGCGGTATACTGGTGACCAGGAGGACCGTGAGAGTAGTATTTTGCCTAGAGCCCTTAGTAAGGAACAATTCATAGTACGCACGAAAGACCAACCTTGCAAAAGCCAGATGATGCCCCATATATATCTGCGGCAAATTGTTATCTCAGTAGTGTGCTAGCAGCAATAAATGATGACATACCCCTGATTGCTTTCGGTGTGTTGAATGATAGGAAATTAGGGCCATAGCGCACAACAGGACCTGCTCTATTAGTGGCTGTCCAATTTGTTCAGAGCAGGCCATACCGTATTCCTCGTGTAGTTGAGCGAGGATTACATGGCGATTGCCTTTGTAGGCATACCAGATGCAAGGAATAATGCTAATTTTATGGAGAAATGGACCAGGATGCTTTGCCAGTGGGTGAAAAAAGAGGCGGTAAACAGAGACCGACAGAGGCTAGCCAGTTAGCTTTGATCGGTAATCCACGCCACAAACTGGGGGGCTAGTTCTCAGTAGTACTTACCAACAATACTGCGCATGCAATAACAAGCGCCAAGTTCAAACCCGAAAATGATCGCTCAGCATTTTGCAGCAGTTGCACAGTAAAACTCTCCTTCTGAGCCATGCCTGGAATTGATGTGATATTACAACACAGAGCGTGGCACCAGGAACAATGAAGCTTGTTGTCAGTAAAGGAAAGGTGTATTTATTACAAAATCATTCATTTTTAATTACTTTGGTGCTATTTTCTTTTGTCTCTGAGTCTCCAACACAAATGATGTCGTACACGACGACAACTTTGTGATCCGCGGCCCGAGGCTGGCTTGATAATCCACAATGACCACTAGTCGTCATGCTTGACTCGTGGGCCCCACAAACATGGAAATCCGAGTCTAGTTCCCATTTTCCCCTCTTTTTGGAATCTTTGTAGTGTATTTACCCCAGAAAATTTATTGTCAGCCCAGAGAGAATTTGGCTGCAGTCACGCAGCTTCACGTAGACATGCGTAGTCGGCTTCGGGTGCTACGGATGCTTCGGATTCCGGCTTACTCCATAATCCGATTGTGGAGACTGCCAGAACTAGTTTCACATTTTGAGAACGACTAGTAATAGATTCAGCAAGGCGTTGGTTTTCGGTGAAGGCTATGTTGGGGTTCAAGGGGAATCTGTCAGGTCAACCCTGCGGACACCATGCTCAAATCAAAATAGCATTGGCCACAGTGTGAGATTCCCCCGCATTTTGGACCATTTAAGAGTGATTATTTACTGGCACATTTCATGTTTGCCTTGAACGCACTGAATCGTCACGTAAATCTCCCCATCGTCCTATACACCGCGATTCTCCACTTGCAAAGATATCATGGCAAGTGCTGGGCACTGGAAAAGTCGCTTCACGCATGAGCAGCTTCAGAGAAAGAGGGTGGCCGATCGATTAAGCCAGAAGAAATCTCGTCAACGCTCAAAGGTGGCCTTAGCTGAACTAGAGCAACGTCTTCGCCTGGCGGTTACCGGGGAGCGGGGCACACTGATCAACAAGCTCCTCGAGGACAACGCACGTCTCCAGCGAAAGCTCGATTTCTACCGCATCCGTCTAGACACAATACTTCAAGCAGGCCAAGAGTGCTTTGAGGAGGAAGATGAAATCCGAAAAGAACGAGACGTCTCATCCCCGCCAACACAATGGCCCTATGGAGCCGTCAAACACTTCTCAGATAAGCAAGCGGCTAATCCAGCGTCTTTCACGTTTATCCCCTCCACAGATTCCATCCTGCATGAAATATCCACATTTTCTTCTCTGGATTGCGGAGAGACTGCCTGTGCAACAACAGAAACACATGACTTTCCAGCCAACGACATGGTACATGCTGTCATGACGTGGAAGATGTTTAGCGGCAAGGGTGCTGCGGGCCTTGGCTTCGTAAGCGAGCGGTTGTGCCTGAGTAGCAGCCCCCCTTATCCGAGTCTAAGTCTAGGTCAGCTGAACTCCCCACAGACTGTTTATCCTGGGGTTGGTTAACGCGAGGTATAGACAATCTCGAACGCGCCGTCTTGTCCGAGTCGACGTACGAGAGGATTCTCGATCATCTCTTGTATGGTGCGCCTGGCCCGCTCGTAAGCATTGAGGCAGATGTAGACACGGTGAAGAAGAAGCCAACTGAGATTGAGCGGCATTCCCGAGCTGCAGCAATTTGTGCTTGCGAAAATATGAGTCGGTGGCGCAGTCATTTCAAATCCAAAACGGAATACATTACGCTATTCTGGGCACAGTACAGGTACTACTTGGTGCGTAGCACGCCTATTTCGGGTCCCCGGATCCAGGTGATGATTTCATTCTTCTGACTCGAGCTTCTCTAGTTCCTGGTTTTCCCCACAAAGGAGAATTATGAAAAGTGCTTTCCATGGCACCGACCTCAAGTTGCCCAGTGTTCTTCAAACCACCCTTCCTTTATCGACTTTTTAGTTTGGTCAGTGGCCAGAATTGCAGAGCAGTGGCTTGGGAGCCTCCATTAACGAACTTTGGGTAGGCCCCAGCTAAGAGCATACTTGACACACAATTGGCAACGCTATGTTGCACACGACCTTATAACCAGTTTGATTCAGAACTTTGAAGTCAGCAACTCAATCAATCAATACGATTGCTTGATCAAGACTCGTGCAGATTTGTCCGGACTGGAACTAGAGGAGTCCTTTGAACGAATTGTTTCGAACATGGATAATTTTGCGACCAAAGATGAGTTTCGTAGACAATATCCAGACCTGTCGACCTTTGTTCACCCGCCCACCCACAGCGAAGGGTCGAAATGTACACATCCTTACAGTAAAGCGCAAGAATCTACTTCACCCGCCATCAATGGAACTAAATGTAATGAGAAAAAGCCGCATTCTCCCGCAAAGTCAGAGGTACAGCACCTCAGCTTCAAAGAGTACCACATGGCTGATGAAGATAGCCAACAGTTGTTCCCTTTGGATACCATGTTTGGAAATAATGATCTGGCTGCATTGGAATCCATTGCACGTATGGAGCCTCCGGCCTTTTCTGAGTGTGAAGATGGGGATTCCTGGATGGACGCGGAAAACGAATTTACCCAAATAGAGTGCGGCCATTGGGGTGTTGTGTAGATAACTGATGATCTTCTCTCGTGTCAAAGGATTGGAGAGATCTGAGGTGCCGTTCCTTCAGTATTTAATGAATCTTCACTCACATTATTGTGTTCTAATTGAGACCCGTTTTAAATTTAACCACCATCAATAGAACATCAATGAATGAGAAACATGGCCTTGCCACAAGACATTTCGTATCACCTTTCATCTACCAAGTTCGCCTTTGATATACATCTGAAATAAGTGACACAAGTCGCAACTTATTTTTGTTGTGCAAGCAACTTTTAGCAAACTGTAAAAATGCTACATGCTAAGCCCCCTCGCAGACAGCGGCGGCTCTAAAAGTACCGAATAAGAGATTGCAGCAGGCTCGGCCCGGTCGGATCATGGCATTCAGAGCTAGCGTCGTTAGTACGATGTCAAAACGGACCAATGTCGACATGTCCGATGTCGTAGCTGCTAGCCCGGGTACACAATGGTTTTGTACCGTATATCGTATCGCATTTCTTACTTACCATTGATATGATAAGGCAATCTCTTAGTGTATATGCAAATTCCCTTCTACCAGGGAATTAAAACCGAAAGTCAGCAAAGTACAAACTCCGCTCCATGAACAAACTCTGAGAACATCAAAATGAATGCAACTATTGATACATCATTTGAGTGTATGTCTTTTTAGAATTCACCTTGTGCGACTATTGAAAATAGTGCTGATGCAACCAGACCACATGGATACCACAGTCATCATTGTTGGTGCCGGTTTATCTGGAATTTCCGCTCTGTATCGCTGTCGAAAGCTTGGCCTGGATGCAAAAATACTTGAAAGTGGATCTGACTTTGGTGGCGTTTGGCACTGGAATAGGTATCCGGGTGCCCGTGTTGATTCAGAATGGCCCTTTTACCAACTGAACATCCCGGAGGTCTACAATACCTGGAGATTTGAGGAGCGATTTCCAGATCACCATGCGCTACGAGATTACATGAGGCATATCGATGAGACACTTGAGCTGAGAAAGGATACAATATTTAATGCGGAGGTCGCCAATGCCGTGTTTGACGCCCACGCCAACAAGTGGTTCATCAGCACTACCTCTAACCTCCGGATTCGTGCCAAATATCTCATTTTGGCAACTGGGCTTTTACATAAGCAATATGTGCCAAAGCTACCGGGAATTGACAATTATGAGGGCCAGCTAGTCCACTCAGCCTCTTGGCCAGAGGATCTCAACTGCCAGAGCAAGGTCGGGATCATTGGGTCGGGAGCCACAGCGGTCCAGATTGTGCAGGAGCTAGCAAAGAGTACGGCAGAAAGAGGTTCATTGACGGTCATGATGAGGCGTAAGCTGCTGGGTGCATACAGCTTTATGATGGATCCTAACTAATAAGATAATAGGCCCAAGCACATGTGTTCCAATGCAACAACAGCAACTGCCAATCGACGAGCAAAACAACTGGAAGGGATATTTTGAATCTCTATTTGCAGCCGGTCGGAAATCTTTTACAGGCTTCCCTCTATCTAATGCGGGGATGAACTTTACTGACACGACTCAACCGGAGTTTGACTCCCGCATGGAGATGCTGTGGCGACGTGGCGCATTCAATTTCCTGTTAGGTGGCTACCTAGACACAGGTTTCAACGAGGAGTCTAACCGTGCCATGTACAACTTCTGGGCTAAAAAGGTTAGGTCAAGAATGACAAACACGGCCAAGAAGGATATAATGGCTCCACTGGAACCTCTTTACCCCATTGGTGCGAAGCGCCCACCACTTGAGAGAGACTACTATGAGTGCCTCGACATGGCACATGTTGAGATTGTGCCTCTAGGGAGCAATCCACACCACATTTGTTAAAGATGGAGTAGTGTTTGCGGATGGCTCACATCGTCAGCTGGACCTAGCAGTCCTTGCCACTGGATTTGACAGCTTTACAGGGTCGTAAGTTCCCCATCGAAATCGTATTGTTCATTTCTGATAACTCTCCTTAGCTTGACGCAGATGGGACTAAGGAACAAACATGGAATCGACTTGAAAGACATCTGGGCCAATGGCGTGTCTACATATCTCGGTATGTTCATACACGACTTCCCAAACGCCTTCATCATCTATAGCCCTCAAGGTAAGCTCCCCTGTACTGCCAGCGACTCCAAGTCTGACTGTGTTTTAGCACCAACCGCATTTTCAAATGGTCCCACTATCCTGGAGTGTCAGGCAGATATGGTCGTTGATACTATAGCTCGTCTGGAGCGGGATGGAGCTGGCTCAATCGAGGCTACATCCTCTGCCGCGGAGGAGTGGGCTAAACTCACAGAGGCCACATTGGAAGGCTCCTTACTAGGAAATACAGACTCTTGGTGGAATGGGGGGAACATTCCAGGGAAGAAGATCCAAGCCCTTGTTTACAATGCAGGAATTTCTCAATATGAAGACGTCTGTCGGGATAGATTGAGTAGGTGGGAAGGATTTGAGATTTGCAAGTAAATGAGAACTGAGAGATTTTTGCCGGTCGGGTTAAGAATTCGGGTTTTTCTGACCCTTCTCCAAGTTTGTACGAAAATGGAATTGACAAAGCTGGAAGATGGTACTGGCAGCGGTCATCTTGATGCGTTGGGTGTGGATGTGTGGGAATACGACCGTAGATAAGTATGCTTGGACAAGACTGGTGATGTGGGAAGAGGCTAGGCTAGTCTTGCTAAGAAGGGCAGACTTGTTATATTGTACTCGTATGGAAGTCTGTCAACATGGATGGTGTGGCCATCAGAGATACTAAGAGTTTAGAAGACTATAGGGTATTGTCGCATAGCTGTTTGAGCGTACTGTGTAGAGCTTATTGTGCTTACTTAGCCCGTCTTGGGCCTCGAGTTTACTAATTATGATAATCAGATGGAAACAAACTCCAGGCGGTACAACGCACATCCTGGCGTGATATAGTGGTGGAAAAGAGTAGATTCGTGCTATGGCAGATTTAAAAAAGCCCAGTTTCATGAGCATTCGTTCCAGAATGAACGGGCAAATCGCGTGAGGCCTCCATCAACAATTACAGACAGCTCCAGCCGCAATCTACTGGGATAATAGCGCCCGTGATTCCTTCAGCCATGTCAGATGCTAAAAAGGCGATTGTATTTGCCACGTGTTCTGGAGTGAGAGTAGGCGACGTGCCAGGCGGAACATGTAGAGAAATAAATTCGCTACACACATTAGAATCTCGTATATACAATGCAAAGGAATACTAACCTCGACATTGCGAAAGCATCATGATCGAATGAATCGGCCGGTATCGACTGTTGGATATTGGTGACCATGCCTGATAGCTGGTTAGTGGAAGACTCTAGATCGACGCAAATACTCACTGCCTGGACACACAGCGTTGCATCTTATACCGTCTTGTCGAAATCTCCAGGCGATATTTTTGGTCACTCCCGCCTGTTAAATGTAAGAGGGGTGCTCGAACCTAAGATCAGCTCGACTTACCAGGGCATGTTTGCTAGCAGTGTATGCCACGCCAGCGGCCCCTCCACTAGTCGAGGCTTTACTCCCTACGTTGATGATTGATCCTCTCCCACGGCTTTTTATCAGAGGTAAAACCTCACGAGTCAGCAACAACGGTCCGGTAAGGTTAATTTCGAGGGTCCGCTCCCAAACTTCGTCCGTTACAGAGTTGGCACTGGCAAACGCGTCCATAACGCCGGCAACATTCGCAAGGACATCCAAGGAAGAGCCATGGACTAGACGATATGCTTTGATCGTATCCTTGATAGATTGGCGAGATGCCAGATCACAAATGTGAAACTGGAATCCGGGAGCTTCAAAGCCGCACGGTGCTCTGTCCACACCAAACACCTGAGCACCCAGAGACAAGAGCAGCTTTGTAGTAGCGAGCCCTACGCCGCCGCTGCAGCCAGTGACAATAGCAATCTACCAGAGATGTCAGCTGTAGTGATTTTGCATGATTTGACTGGGGGCGGGGTACTTTTCCAGTGAGATCCATGCTGTTGGCAGTCTTTACGATCGATGACGTGGAGAGATGTGACACTTGAATACGAATTTTTGTTGTTCTGTTCCTTTGTCAGATAGCCATGATACCCGAGGGGCTCGTTTTAGCCCCTAACCTTGTTTACTAGCATGTTTGCCGGTGGTAACCGCCAAGCCGGACGACGTCGACCTCAACGACATCGTTCGGCTTGGTGGGTCACGATGAAGCCCCACATCTCAAAGCCAGATAGTACCCGAGGCACTGGAACAGTTTACGAAATAGCATTCATAGGGATTGCTTACTTCGAATAATAAGCCCTTTTGTCCCCGATCCCTAGATGTTGATTTTCCATCACTGCTAGTCTGCGTAATACCGTATCATAAAGAACGATGCCTGATCTTGCGACACTCGGCCCTGTTATTCTTGCATATCTTCGTCCGTTTCCAGGACATAGAGATGACGTTAAGCGTGAGTTTGCAGCTTTGGCAGAATCGGTCTGGAAGAATGAAGACAAGACGCGGTAAGACACAATGGCATCAGGAACCCAGATGATTATTAACCCTGGTAGATGTTACTACTGGCTTTACCCCGAAGGTAAGCCAGACGAGATGAGGGTTATAGAAATCTACAACGGGGCTGAAGGAATGGAGATACATGCGACTGGTGATTTGACTTGTAGGTTGATTGAACCAATGCGACAACCTCCCAGGAAGCGCTAATTCTAATTTCCATCAAAGTCGACACGTTCAAAAGGTCATATCCTTATGGTATCCGAGTTGATATGGACGGGTTGAAGCGACGCAAGCAAGGCCTTCCTGAAATTGCTCCCCATCCAGACGTTGAAATCCGTGGCCTGGACATTGAATATCTTCAGCCGGTCCAATCAATTCCTAGCAGCTTGGGAACCCCTGGTTTAGACCCGGACCAGGTTGTAGTGATTTCCATCATCACCACCAAACAGGGAATGCGGTCCCAAGCAGTTGGCATTTTGGGAAGAATTGCTGGACTTGCAAAGGAAGCTGGAGCACAAACCTTTTGGGTGACTGAGGAACCCAAAGCCAGCGACAAGCTTTGGCTCATCACACGATTCGCCAACAAGCTTGACGAAGATGCTTTTGGGAATGATACTACTATTCGCCAGGCCCAGGAGGAGCTCGTCAACTCGACTGACAAGGTCGAGTCTGAGAGGTGCCATTGGGCTCAGCAAGGCTTCTTCCAGAAACCATATGACGATTGATGTACAATGTCGACACATTCGTTCCTATATTTGCCTAGGATCATGTTGAGACGGATATGAATAAATATGGGTATGGTACCACTACTATTGAACTACTTTAAATCATCACTGTAAAAGTCTGTCATTTGCTTACCGATGAGTGATTAACTAAAAAAGACCAATCTTCATGGCTCAATTCAAGGCGAATGTAAGGCTCGGTCTTCTCAATGCATAGAGCAACAAGCAGTCATACAATCTGGTCGGAGACTGTGGCCACGACTAGGCCTTAGCCTGCATTACCAAAGTTGCGAACCTCCTGTTGTGACTCACACCTGAGACATACACACAAGTCCTTAGAACATTTTTCCCGGATCAATTTTGCATTCGTATTGGTGCCCCCCAACTTACATGATCACTGTACACGAAGGCACGAGGTACTGCCTTTACTGTTCCTCCCATTCATGAGTTGTATTGAAATCCATTGCTAATTGATAGAAATCACCAGCTCCGTAGAGAGGATAGCTTTTCCTTTAGCATGGACGCAGGTTTGGTCTGATGGCAGGTATACATGCGAGATACCAGATAATGCAAGCAATGGAAGAGTGGGCCAGCCCGCATCACAGCCACACCCAAATCTTTTAGCAGTAGCTGTTATGGCCCGTACGAACTCGGGATAACAGAGTCTTCTTGGTAGCTCTTATTTGCACCGGTGATCGCAAGGATTATGATTGTTGACTTATTTTTGGTCTGGTGCACTAGAGGACGTAAAGGGAGGTGTTGGCTACACTAATGGCTAATATGGTTATATCTTGCGGCAGATCGGCTAAATCATGATGTCCTATGCTATCGCAAATAGGCTCATGCCTGACAGCTACGTCATCTGTAAGACGACGCTGACGATCATGATGATCCGGCTTACGCAGTGAGTGATGTGTCAACGGACAGATGATTTCAACTCAGATTATTCAACCTTCACCTCAGTTCTGTTTAAGACGAGAGAAAGAGATAAAACCTCTGCAATATGGAAGTTCTGGCAGCGGGCGCGGCTTGGGCACTTCAACGGATCTCCCCCCAACAAATCTTGGCCAAATTGGGCCTCGTTTCACTAGTTGCAAACACGACAATTCCCTGGTCGGAATTCTCAGCTAGATTGTCTCCCGTCGCTTCCGTTGTACTTCCAGACCATGCCGATTTTGCCAGTTTGGCCAGCCGCTGGACAGAGTGGCATGCACCCGATGCCGGCGTGATTGTCAATGTTTTCACTGAGGGAGATGTGCAAGAAGCAGTACGAATTCAATGCAACTGCAATGGGAATCACGACAGACAGGGCAGATGGCTGATAGCTAATCTTAGGTGCGGTACGCGAACGAGCTGGGCCGACCATTTGTCGCAAGATCCGGCGGCCATGGCGCAACTGAAGCATTGGCCCAGGCCGAAAACGCCATCATGATCGATCTTCGTGGTCTGAATACTGTGCAAGTGGATGAGACTGGCACATTTGCAATTATTGGCGGAGGCGCAACCACCAAGAAAGTTACTGACGAGCTCTGGGCACTGAACAAGCAAACAGGCAAGGCGATCGATCTTGGTGGTATTTTAGTACGCTAACAATCACAGTAACTGGCATGTGCGAATGCGTCGGAATGTCTGCACCAATTCTGGGTGGTGGACATGGTTGGCTACAGGGCCAGTACGGTCTAGCCACAGATCAAGTCATCTCTGCCCGACTGGTTCTTCCAAACGGCGAGGCTGTCACTGTCTCCGACGACAATCACCCGGACCTCTTTTGGGCGTTGAAAGGGGCCGGCCACAATTTCGGGATAGTGACAGAATGGAAATACAAAATCTATGATGTCAAGAACCCGAAGTGGTCGTATCAGATATTCATCTTCTCGGGGGACAAGCTCGAAGAGATTCTCGAGTTGACAAACCGGATGAGGGAGACACAACCGCCTGAAGTGTCACTTTGGATGTATCTTGTCAAGATCCCGGAAGTAGACCCCGATCATGTGCATACACCCACCCGTCCTGAATTGCTGCCTGCTAATCAAACACAGCCCGTCATCTGGTACATCGTTATTTCTGACACACCTCACGACAAAGCCCAAGAATATGCAAAACCGATCCGTGATGTTGGGCCGCTGGTCGTCGATGAAGGAGCGGTGCCTTTGCCCGAAATAGCTGCGAAAACACTGTCATCCATGGACGGTCCGGCCTGCGCCAAGGGATTTACAGTCTTACGCTTTCCAATCGGGCTGGAGACATACGATACAGACGCGGTTCGCAAAGTATTTGACGCGATTGACGACACAATGCGTAGAGTGCCCGAGCTTTCGCCCTCCTTCTTCTTGCTCGAGGGATATTCAACGCAGGGCGTACAAGCCATCCCGGAGGACAGCACGGCGTTTCCCCACCGCAGCGACAAAATTCTGGTCACCTCATGCGTCATGTATCTTCCAAATGCAAGGATTGACCCTATTGCCAAAGAGTTTGGGGAGTCCTTGCGAAGTCACTTGCTCAAGACAAGCCGTGATCCGCACCATTTGCGTGCGTACGTCAACTATGCACACGGAGACGAGCCACTGGAAGCAGTCTATGGCTGGGAGGAGTGGCGGTTGGCAAAACTGAAAGGTCTAAAGGCAAAGTGGGATCCGCAAAACGTGATGAGGTTCTATAACCCTATTGTGTAGAAGGTTTGGGGAGAGATTGAATATTCTTATCTGTGGAATGACGCATTCACAGGGACGCAGAATTGAGTGGTGGAACAAATACTCGAAAGTTTCTACCACATTAAACAGTAAGCCCGTTGTCAAGTAGCTCGTTATCTCAGAATAATTTGAATTGAACCCCCGATATCTAAAGCCTCAGATGATAGGCAGTTGACTTGCTAAAACAGAACTTTGGGCCTCGTCCAAAACAAATAGGATTGCGCCCACTCTTTTCAACACTAGTTATTTTCTCTGTGGTCATAGCCAAAATTCGAAACGACAAGGCCATGGCACGCCAATGCTTCTCCTAAACCTGATGAAGGGAATTGGCAATAATGTGAAGCAAGGTCTACTGTAACAACTGTAAATATGTGTATTCAACGCCCGTCTTCACTCTATAGCCTTCCTCAGAGCTTGGATCACCTATGCTACAACAGTATGCAGCCTCTGTGCTAATACGTATTGTTCGGAAATGACGAATAGGTTTCTACGCATTTGGAAGGAGCTGTAACCCTTCGTTCGACCCATGCATTTCCTGCCGATGTTCCTGTCGTTGATCCCACGCCCTGGGATTTTGGAAAGTCATAGAGCACTGATCGCAGTGTTGAGGAGACTACAATATAGTTAATACTTGAATGAATAAAAGATCATTTCAGAGAAAATATAGACATGTTTCGGTCCTACATTGGCGCGATCATCAAGTTCCTGGGGAATATAGCGACCGCTATGTCCACCTATGACTGCCACAAATACACCTATTTTTCCATCAGGCGAAGCATCTTTCGAAAAAGACAAAATCTCCTCTCGGAGCTCCAGGAATCCTGACGGAATGGAATGCGGGAGATGTTTGTTGAAATCAAGTTCAAATTGTGCAAAAACAGGAACCCATTCAAACGTGATGTAAACAAATGAAGACTCAAAGCCTGGGATCTCGGGAACGATAACTCGAATTTTCGTCCTATCGACTGCTGAGCTTCCAAGTTGAGTTATCCTTTGGTAAAGAAGGGAGGAGAATTCATCATCTGGATGAGCTTCAAACAGCGGGGGAGGGTAGCCATGCGTTTGTGACACCTTGTTCGTAGCAAGAAAAGAGTCAAATGTGGCCACGGAAACTCTGAAACCGCGAAGGATGATAGTGACACCCATAGTGATTTACGTCAATGTTTTGGCTGGGTAAATGATAAGGAACTCCTAAATGAAGGTGGCGAATCTTAGCGAAGATGCGAGTTTGCACCATCTGCCGGCCATCTCCTGCATGCATGCAAAGACCTACGCAAAGTGCGCGTCGATGACACGAGACACGGACCAACGCGTAACGCGCTTCAGCAAATCAGGTATGGTGAGTTGACATGGGTGAAGCTCACCCAGCTTACCTAGTTCGCGCGATTGGCTAGAGCAAAGGAGTGGCCCCAATGATGCGCTGTCTTTGTTCTACTTGCCAGAGGTTCGGCACTTTACGATTGCAATCAACCACACATACATATCTTCCTAGCCAACAACATACCAGACCCCATAAGTTTGACGCATTTCCATCTCCGCAGAATACGAGAACCTAACCTTGGAGCAATACTGGGGTAAGAAAGAATCTCAAAATTCCAACGAAACTGGTACTATGCATCTATTCATCATGTCTACAGCAATCTACACAGTGCGACCATAAGCCTCAATTTGCCACGAGCGCACTGAAGCGGGGATATCACATTAAATGACATTGTGGCCACCAGCTCATTACGTCGAGTAACAAAAATAGATATGCCGCGCCTCTTCATCTGTGGTGCACACCAGACTTGACAAACTTTCTTCATCTTTTATCAATGGCTATATCTAGCCATTGCATGATCCTAGTTGCGGATGCGATCGCACGACTCTTCGAAGTACCGGTTCGCAGGCTCAATGAGGCCGCTGAGGCGTGGATAGCCGGGAGGTAAGCAGCGTCTGTAGCATGAAAAGGCCTACACTAATATTGCGACCCTGTCATTTATTTAGCCTGGTTTCATTGTCACCCATCTTGGTGATCTTTGGTAAACTCTCTAGCGGGTAGAGATTATGAAAGGAACTGCATCCGTATTCTTGTAAGCAAATTGATTTGGTGGTGTCGGGGAGGTAGTGGGCGTACCGGTGGCTATGGATATTGTTCTAAAGATTACAGTTCATGTATAAATAACGAATGTTGTCCCGCAGTGGGCGATTGAGGTATTAGAATCGATATTGATTTGGTCGAAGCGGTCCCTCTGGATCGACTAGCTGCTCCGGGTTTGATCTTCTGCTCCAATGTGGTGACTTGTCCCGCAACACGAGTAGGGGCAGATCTATCCGAGGCCTCAGGACCACCATGTGTGCAGTCGACTCCTTTTGGGCACCTGCGACGATAGTACTGGGGCACTGAGGCCTTGCCACACCCAGGAGTGACTGCTTGGTCATGCTTCTGAAGGAGCTTGTCAAGTATCTTTCTTCGCTCCAGCTTATTGTAATTTCTCGAGGACCAGTCAGAGGCCGGGTCGGGAGTTGCTTCGTTTGCGGACGTGGTCTTTGCGGTTTTAGACAACAGGGTGGCAGTGGATATGGTATCAATGCTGATGGAGGATGCCGTTGGCCGTAAGGCTTCGGCGACGGGACCCTTGGCCACGCAGACCAATGCCGCGACAAACCAATTCAATTTCATGTCTTAGATGGTATGAATTCTGTTTGATTGCTGGTTTTGGAAGTTTTAAGGGGCATATTGTCAGAGGTCGTGACAATTGCATCTTGAACCCTTTTGCATCTAGAATTGTGGTGGCGGCGACTATTGGCTTGGCGCCACACGCTAACAATACCACCGTGGCTCACTAAGAGATAAATAATTCTTCGGGTATTTTAGCCGCCAGCCACCAAGATCCACATGACAGTCGTGGTTTGCTAGATTAAGGGCACTCATGGCCAACACGGACGCATTCGGTCGAGGTAATAAAACAACAAAAGGAAATAAAGTGGGCTCCAACTCCAAGCCTCAGCCACAGTTAAAAACGATGGATAGATGCTGCATCTCCGGCTGGGACGCATTCTAAGTTTGATTTGCATTTGTCGGCCACTTTGCGATGAAGCCGTTGACTCTTGTTGCGATGACAACCGGCTTTAGTCTGCAGCTCATGGTCGGCTTGGTTGGATAGTGAGATTTAAATCCGTAATTTTGACGTTAGAAAGTAATAATATAGCTAAGGGGTCGATCAACAACTATGCTCACCTACTAGTTGGCACCAGCAACGACGTGGGAATTTGGAGGTTATGTTTGCCCAATATGGTTTGAATGAGGACCAACACCCACACTGCCGCCTACAGTTGAAGCGGCACGACAGTGAGCAGATAAAAATGTAGATTTCGGAAATCCGAATCTGTTGTTCGCCCCCCCAAAAAAAAGCCTGTCGTTCGATTATGAGCTTACACAGCCAAAGGCATAAATAACATGCGCAAACAGCTCCGATTTCCGAGAAGGATATACTTTGCCCTATACTTGATCTGTGCAATTTGAAGATCCGGCCCAAATTAATGTCGCCAGTACTTGGTGAATTGAAACCGGGTATCAAAATGATGTCTTTGTTGAGCTAAGGGCAAGTTGACACTGACTCGAACATCAACTACCCTGCAGAAACTTCAGTTCAACCCCAGTTTCGCCTGAACGCCTGCTCTCAGATTCATTCTTCACAAGCGATGAACCGATCTTATCTACAGCTGATCAAATCAAAACGTCAAATGGGAATAGCAGTAACCAGTGGGAAAATTGTTAGTCAGCATGGCAAACAGTGTAGCACGTGACAAACGCCAAATGCCAAATATCCCCGCCTTCATGTCTCAAAACATTATGACATTCTCCTCGGACTCAAGACGAGCAAT
This sequence comes from Calonectria leucothoes, assembly GCA_002179835.1. Taxonomy (NCBI): domain Eukaryota; kingdom Fungi; phylum Ascomycota; class Sordariomycetes; order Hypocreales; family Nectriaceae; genus Calonectria; species Calonectria leucothoes. The sequence continues at coordinate 16,780 of NAJI01000754.1, forward strand.
TCAAGATGGCGCCCATTGATTATTCAAAATGGGACAATATCGACACAGATTCCGAGACAGAAGACTCGTCTCCGAATGTGCCTATCCCTAAACCAACCCCGATAACGGCACCTGATGTGTCAGCTTCATCGGTACCCACGACAGGGAATATCGAAGCCGTTATGGTGCGGTGCAACGGCGAGAGAATGCAGCACTTGCCCTGGTCTGCCATGAAAATCCCCGACAACCACGCCATATTCTCGCAGAATGTGCCCCCCGTCCCGGGCCTCATCGGGATCCCGCTAGTTATGCACCGCGTCGGGACGCAATCGCCCGACCGAGCCCATCTCGACAACCAAATCGCCACCTACCTCAACATCGACGCCGAGTCTGGCTTCGCGCCTCCGCAGTGGCAGTCGCACGTCGGCAGCGTCATCGTCGCCCGCAAGGATAAAAAGGCGCTGCTGCCCATTCACCTCGAGGGCGTGTGGATGTACTGTGACTATATTTTGGACGTCTTTGGCGAGGGCCGGGGCGCGCCAAGAGATTTGTACAATCGCGAGGCGTTTGAAGACTGGTGGGAGAGGTACTGCGAGACCCAGAAAGTCAATTGTGAAGGAGAGGACGCGGATGAGTGGGAGGATCCCAAGTCGCCGTACGACATGTGAGATTGTTCCGAATCTGAGAGAGCAGGTATCAGGATGAAAACGGTGGGAGGTGGTTGAATTAGCAATCGAAGCTTAAATCTGGCCTATTCTATCTAAAGGCCAAAGAGATTTCAGATAGATAACGGGGCTAGAAATGTGCAGTCTTTAGTGAATATGACCTAATACTATGCGAGATCGTTTGGGGGCTGATAGAGAAGTGATGATCACGAGTGTGAGATTTGGGAGTTCTCACTGTAAAAGAAGTAAAAAGGGACAAGGTATTCATATAGACAACTAACGAACTGCCTCAAAAACTCTAGACCCCCCATAATCACCATAAAATTATAAGGCTGTTGTGGCTTACATCCCCGAATGCAGCCAATGACGGCGAAAGGATTGTGCGCCAGCCGATGGGTCGATTGCTTGAAATTGACCAGGTTTGCTTTTTATTCTCCTCCCGAACTCTTTCCTACAACAAAGCGCTCCGATAAACTGTGGCCTAGATGAATCGTGTTCTTCTTTTTATTTCTTTTAATCGTCCCTAGCAGCGGCGAACGCCTTGTGGACGTCATTAGCATCCCTAAGCCAGCTTTATTCTTCTTTATCTGCATCAGCGTTGTGTGGTAGGCTCCGTACGGGGATAGACTGTATTGTTCGGAGTTTACCAACACACCTGATGTTGTTGGGCGTTTTGGCGGAAACACAGCGGGCTAAGTAGCGGCCGAGGTGAGCAGGTAGGTATTCCAATTATCACGCTGCGGGGGTGGGGCATCAGTTCCTGTTTTGTGCTGTCGACTCCCGCGTGACCGGGTTGTGTGCCTTGTGCATGCGAACATGGGTAATACGGCAATCCGTGCAGTGTTGGTGGCCACACAAACACACACTTGCGGGCCCATTTGTTTGGCCGTACGAGCTCCTCATGCAGTTCAATTTGGCACAGCCACACTGCTAAAAGATCAGACAGCCACTCCTGACAAGGTAGAAAATCAGAGGGACTCACGCATATCCACCACAATGCCTAGAATGAAGGATTGATTGTGAGCATGAGGACTAGCGAGGTTGCGCGACACTTACCATGGCGACAGCTAAAATATCTGCTGGCGTTGAGGCTGGGTTGAATGATTCAGTCGGAGAGCCCCCTGTACTAGAATAGCCCAAAATGACGATTATCCGACGAGGCACAAGGGAAAGGCGTCGGTGGCGGCGACAGATAATTGCACCTTTATAAATGCAGCGTGATGAGCTACCTAAACCGGGTAAGTATTTGCTCAGTGCACTTGAACTGTGTCAAGATGGGTGCTTTTTAACTTTAGGGCCTTCATCCATTTATATATAAAAAACGTGAAGGACGAAATCGATGGTACGTAGCTGCCAGCTGCCAGCTGGCAGGTGGCGCTAAATTATACTAGACACAATCCTCCCACATACTTCATGAGTATAGCAATCTCGCCGTATCATATCACGGCACAAGGAGTCGACCCGACTCCCCCCCTCCGTCAAAGGCTAGCCCCTCCTTAGTCTCTGAACCCCCCGTCCCTCCGTACACCCCGACTTGGACGAATCACATACCTCGTCCTTCCCAGTTACGGCCGTGACCTCACCATCGCGGGGCCGCAATTGTTTTTTTCATTTTCCCTTCCTCATTGTTCTTCTGTTCTTTGTGGACCGAACAATCGATCAACGCCAGCACTATTCACTTTCCCTTGTGTTCAGCAGCCGAGTGTAACACGTAAATACCCTACCCTCTCTCTACCTCGCCCCCCACCTTGGACTTTCGCTAGATCCAACAATATAACTCACCTGGCTCTTGACCCTGCCAGCCAGCCCGAGATAGAGCCACAACTTGCTCCGGGAACGAGACACACGCACCGCCCCGGAGCCATATTCGGGCCTTGAACCCACATTTCCATTTATTTATATGTACATCCAGCTCTAGCCTTGACAATAAGCAGATTAAAAAAAAAAGCTAATTTAAGGCCTATATATCCTTTAAGCTATATAAATTATTAATATTAAAATTTTTTATTATAAAAATTTCTTTAAGATAAACTTAAAATATTTAATAAATATTTTTAAAATTTTATATAAATTTAAATAAAAAAGTTTTTTTTTTTTTTTATTTATTTAATTTTATTTAATTTATTTTATTTATTTTAAAAAAAAAAAAAATTTATTTTTATATAATATATTTTTATAAATTATTTATTATATATTATATTTAATTAATAATAATTTAAATTTAAATTTTATTAATAAATATATTTATAAAATATAAAATATTTAAAATATTATTTAATTAAATATTTATATATAATAATTAAAAAAAAAAAAATTATTTAATTTTTTTAATTTTTTATTTATTAAAAGATTTTTTTTAATTATTATATAAT
>NAJI01000755.1:0-21777 GCA_002179835.1 Calonectria leucothoes
ATCCCTTAATGTAAAGCCACTGAAAGACAAGTGTGACCCCCACCTAAGGGGGTTGTACTTTTTCATATTTTTGGCTCAATCGCTGCTTTTGCGGGGGGAATGATTTCAGCATCAACCACTCGTCCACTCCGCTATGCTGGTCAATTGTACGCATGCCAAGCCCTGTTGTGAGTGGTGAAAGTGAGGACCCAATCTGTAATAATTTGCTCTGCTATTTGCTAGGACATCTCTGCGACCCGGTATTTCTCATCCCAACTCTTGAGAATGGGATAAATACGCTATAAAGTGGGACAAGGACAACTTATTAATGCACTGCTTGGTCACATGGCTTGCAGGTCGCGATGTTTTGAATCACGGCAACGGAGGTTGATTCTCTTGAAAAATATGGATAATATGATTTGTTTTATAAATATTGTAAATAAAAGAAAAGATGGTTATCAATAGCCTAATGAACTTGAGTTGTAGCCTCGATTACTTGCGCGATTCCTTGCTTGCATATCCCTGAAGCGCACCAACAATCCTGTTTAAACCTTCGGTCAAATACGGCGTCTTGTAAGTAAAAACAATCCTATACCATCCCACTTCCTCAGACCCGTAGTCTTTGCCAGACGCAATGTAGACTTTGCGATCCAGCAATGCCTTTGTAATGACAGTTTGAATGTCCTTTTCACCGACTTGCGGATGGAGAGCCCTGAAATAAGTGCCGAGATCTAGCCACATGAAGAAGCCCGCATTGGCTCCGGGAGCGTAGAGAATGTTGTGCTTCATAGCCCATGTAGTAGCCACGACGTACTGCTCTGAGATGCGCAGTCTGTTCTGAGCGATGTAAAAGTCTGACCATTGTTGATCTTCAAGAACAGCCGTGGTGAGTTGATCAGAAACCAGCGAGGGTGTACTGTACAGCCCTACTGTGAGCATGGCATTGTGCAAGGCGACATTGCTCTGCGATATGAGGGACCCAAGACGCAGGCCGTTGGCTCCAAAGTCCTTGGACATGCCCCATATGACATGAACTCTTGACGGGTCGATTACGCCCTCTGTGTCAATGGACAGCACTGATTCGAATGGAGTAGGCTCAACATCGTCGACTGTATTTTCCCAGGTCGACAGCGCATAAATCTCGTCGCTGATGAAATGGATCTTGTATTTTTCGCACAATTGCATTAGCTGAAAAATGACGCCTTTTGGATAGCATCGTCCCAAAGGGTTATGAGGATGGCTGATGAGCAACGCGGCAGTGTTGATACCATTTCTCATGCTTTCTCGGAGGACATTTTCATAAGAGGCTACTGCGTCCACCCCAAAAGGGTCGACTCCATGAAATGGAACCGGCAGTAGCTTTCCTCCAAAACGTAGCTCAACATCGGGAGTAAAAGTACCGTAAAAGGGCTGGCCCAAGAGTATGCCGTCGCCTGGATCGGCCAGGGCCCACACAAGGTGTTCGATAGCGCTGCTGCAGCCGTTTGTGATCTTGAGATGCGATGGATGAAGGGGGCGGAATGGCTTGAGATGTCTGTTGAGGAATTGAGCCATCGAAACTTTCAGCCGTTTAGTGCCGGTCATTCCATCTCCATAAGTGAGCGTGGCAGTGGTGGGTAAGAAGTTTTTCCCCATGTACTGTATAAGCGTATCATGCATGAGAGCGTTTTCTGCGGCACCGAGACTAACGTATCCATCGGGATTCAAATCAGGATCCCAAACGTCAGCCATAATGTTCCAGACGGCAGCTGCATCGCCTGCTTTGCTCGCTTCCAGTCCCCTTGCTGAGAGGCATCGTGTAGGAATAGAACCCATAATGACAGAAGAACCTTTTGATGTAGAACGGCGTGCCAAAATCTCGATGTGTAGCTTGACGATGTTGCCTACAGCCAGAGCACAATCTTACTATATATCCCGAAGAAATTTTCAATCCTTGCAAGGCAACTCCCAGCCAATTCAGAAACATGCTCATACTGAATAGCTTGAATAATGAACGGGGTTCACGCTCGGATCGGCGTCATCATCGGAGTGAGCGTAGAATTTACTCCGAGGAGACGCTAGCTGAAAGTTTGTATCGCAACACTCCAACCCCGACAAGAAATACGGGTCGACCAAAATAGGTACCTGCCGATTTCTCAACGGCTTTAGATACTGGTATTTCAAGATAATGGGCATCCGATTGCTATTGGAATGGCTGGCTGGCGTATCGAAGAGTCCATTGGACAGTTGGAGAAAAGTGTTTATGGGAATAGGACATATCGGACTGATCGGGACATAATAATTGGTCATGGGATTGTGTAGGCTTGCTGAACTAATTCTACACTTTCATCCTGTGAAACGATTTTGACAAGCTGCATATTGCTGAATGGAGGGTTTGTGACGAGTCAACTCGCAGCTTTTGGTCCCCTTGTTGAGATGTGTCACTGCCACCAAGTGCTTCCCCACCTCGGCAGCTCTCCATTCTAACCCGATTGATCTTCCATCCTCGCAACAAGAGTAAGCAGGTCGCGGCAGCAACATACATGAATCCGGTGAATAACTGCGTGCCCAAATAAGACCCCGTGTCTTTGACTATGGTCAAGGCGATAGCCTCGCTAAACGTGCAAGGGATTGCCAGACTAAGCCACATGAGAGTTAGACTCGAGGCGACGTCCTTCATCCCCACGACTTCGATCATCAGAGGTGCAATGGCCGTCCAAAACACACCCGCGACGATGCCTTCCAGCAGAGCAAAGGAAACCAAGGTCGCATACGTCTGGGCGCACACCCACATGGCGAGCGGCAGAATTCCTGCTACCAAACTCATTATGGCCGCCATGTTGATTCGCCCAAATCTATCGCTCAAATACCCAACGAAGGGCCGCCCAAATGTCTGGCCCAAGTTGAAAATGGCGCTGACGATGGACGCCTGAGAAGAATCCAATCCGAGATGGTTAGCAAAGCTGGCAAGAGTAAAATTGAGGATGAAATAGCCCAGCATAGTGAAACCGCCGAATGCAATCAAGAGCCAAAACCCCCCAACCCTAAAGTGCTTGACTTGGAAAGGATTGCGGACAGCGCCTGTGGTGCTCTTATTGCGGTCTCTTATAAGGGCGATCATGGATGTATTGACAATGAAAGCGAGAATCCCCAGCACACGAAGAGCCCAGTGAAGGCCGAGGTTTGTGATCATGACCTGCAGCAAGGGAGTACATGGTTCCACCGAACGCGGCGCCAGCCACGGAAACCCCGGTAGCGAGAGACCGTCTTGTCGTGAACCACTGGGGAATGACGGCAGCCGTCGGAATAAAGAGCAGGCCAAGGCCGAGTCCAAAGAGGACGCCTTGAGTGAGAAAAAGATGCCATGATTCAGAGGCTAAGCTAGCGCAGACCAAGCTTAGAGACTCGAGGAGCATGCCGGCTAGCATAGTAGGTCTAATGCCAAACCGCCCAACGCAGACAGTTGCGATGGGAGATATGAGGAACAGGCAAGTCAGGCTAATGCCGCCAATGAAGGCGTAGTCTAGAGCTGTTGCTCCCGGGAAGGTATTGTTTTCGAGGTAATGGGCCAGGAAGACTGAGTAGGCTGAGCTGAAGCCCCATGAATGCATGTTGATAACGGCTGCAGCGGCGGTGCAAACCCATCCGTAGCCTCCATTTGGAGGGTCATCAACTGCACCTTCGATTTCTGTCTCAGCTGTCGCGGCGAGCACACCCCCAGAATTGTCCTGAATCTCTTTCTCTTCTGGCTTGGTTCTTGGGGCTCTCGGGAGAGCGCTGTCTAGCGAAGAGGTGAGAGGCATGGTCGTAGATGGCTCAATAATGGGCTTGGTTGTTTACCAGGACACGGGGGATGATGCTGTTGAATCAAATTGGCCCTGATGACCGAAGTTTCTGACCAAAAGTTCAAACCATGCTGGTTGACATTTTGTAATTTTAGCCATGTCTGGTACTAAGTATCAATAAGGCGAATGAAAACTATACGTCTAATTCCAAACGCCACGTGAAGCCTGGTTACTCGGAGTGATGCTCTATGCCGTGCGTACCTCACCTGGGCAACTTACACGGCGGGGAAAAGGTGGCGCGCCACGTTAAGGTCCCCACCTCTGGTAATATTTGCCGCTCTGAGATTATGCCATCAAGAAAGTATCCGCCATCTCTCCGCGGTGTCTCCACCTCTGATGGTGCAGAGCCACCCGATGAGTTTTGCAATACTGGCTGAGATTATTCAGGGTCCATGGTTGATTTGATAATAAACCCGAAGCCTTGTTGATTGAAATTGCCCGGGCCACGCTGCTGTGCTGCACCAGGCCAATTCATCGAAGACTGACCTATTCTGCAAAACTCATTCATCGCTTTCACATCATGATACTCTCCAAAAGGCACAGCTCGATGCTGACGGAGTCCTTTCCATGGGTGGAGAGTCCAATCATATCAAGCGCGCCCATGAGTGGCTTAGCAACAAACAAATTGGCCGTCGCAGTAACGCAGGCAGGAGGCCTCGGGCAAATCGGATTCACGGGTAGCCCTGGCATACTGCAATCAGAACTGGAGCAGACGAAGCAGGCGCTACAAGGAACGCACTTATACAATGAGGATTCCAAGGTACTCCCGATTGGAGTTGGTATCATTGCTTTCGGCGGAAGTGCCGACCCTTGGATCCAAACGTTTGCCAAGTACAAGCCGGCCATGGTATGGCTCTCCTTTGGCACTTGCGACCAGTTCAAATCATGGACCAAGAACATTCGCTCCGTGTCGCCGGACACCAAGATATGGATCCAAATAGGAAGCGTCAGTGCAGCTCTGCAAGCAGCAGCAGCTTCTGCACCGGATGCTCTTGTGCTGCAGGGCATTGATGCGGGCGGTCACGGTCACAAGCACGGGGCAAGCATCATGACTCTGATTCCAGAAGCCATGGATGCACTAAGAGAGAAAGGCTTCTCCGATATCCCTCTCATCGCCGCTGGTGGTATCATGGACGAACGGGGCGTGGCTGCGGCTATCGCGTTGGGTGCATCAGGCGTCGTTATGGGCACGCGCTTCTTAGCATGCCAAGAAATCGAGATGGCCAGCGAGGTGGTGGGCGAGTGCCTCGCTGCCTCTGATGGAGGCGAGGCCACTGTGCGCTCTCGCGTTTTCGACGATATTTGGGGACAGAATTTCTGGCCTGGTATGTACGACGGTAGGTTTTTGCGAAACGCCATCTACGACAACGTGGAAGAAGCGGGAATGAGCCTCCAGGAGGCTAGAATGGGCCTGACCAATCCAAGCAAAGGTGGGACGGGGTCAGAATTGGTTATCAGAGATTCCTACACAATCTGGGCGGGAACTGGTGTTGGGATGCTCAAGGAATGCGAGAAAGCGGCGGATATTGTAAAACAGGTTCGACAACAGACACGGGTTCTATTGCAGCAAATAGCTGGAAAACTGTAGGTATGACTGGTGCTTTGAAAAAGAAAAAAAAGGGTTTGTCATTCAAATGCACAACTGTTGAGAAAGCCATCTACCAAACAGTCGTCACATCCCGGTGACCTTATCCTAGTCAGTCAACCCGCAAACCTTAGCCGCGCGGAGACAATCTAGCCACAGACAATCGCGGCCGAAGCGGGGTTCAAAAAGGCTCCGCGGCCTGGATAGTTGGCTCGCCACCCATCCAATGCACGGGGAAAACCCGCCCTTCACTCTTCACTCTCCATTTGTCCTTTAGGCCCTGAGCATCGCTGCTCGTACCTTTCAGCTCTGTAACCAAGCCTTGTCCTTGCTATCAACATGGCACAAAAGCGTCCCGCCTGTGACCCATGCCGATCACTCAAACTGGCCTGTGATCATGCGCAGCCATGCACAAGATGTATGGAGAGAGGCCGTGAAACGCGATGTGTGTATCGACCTAAACCTTTTAAACGGTCCAATACAAAGGCGCAAAGGCACAATCCAATTCTTGACAATAGAAGGTACGTTGCCCAAATTCTTCTGACAAGAGAATGAGTAACACCGTCTAATTCTAGGTCGAGGTCTTGCTCGATTGCGGAAATGTCGCCGAATCCCAGGAATTCTGCAGTCACTGAGACAGTGGCACTGCAGGTACGATATCCCAATCCCGGCTACCTCGGTTCTTCAAGCCACACCACTCTTTTCAATCACCTGCGAAAAGAACACGGCGAGCCCGTCACCTCCGGCCCGGAAGATGATGTTCAAGCGGGCAGTGCCCGCCTGGATTCTCCCATTGATAAGAATCTGGTGGGAGTGGGCACTCAGCTGCTCAAAGATCTCACTTGCCTCCCGAACCTCTGGTCTTACTTCGACCTGGTCCAAGGCTGGGTGGCCAAAGGGGCAAATATGAGTCTGGTAGAGCCGCTTACTGAAATGTGTCTCCAAAATACAAGAGCGCTATTTTCAACGGTGCTTGAGAATCCCGAGACAGCCATGAGCATTTCCAAACGGCTTTCTGTTCAATCGTCTCTGCCAATGTCGACAGATGCTACATCTACCCTTGAGAAATTTTGTCATGGTTTCAATGAATCAAAAGCGCGATGGGAGACCATTGGGCTGTTTTTCACTGCCGCCTGTCGGGCTGCTACTGACTCATCTTTCGCGGTGGGTATTTATGATACTCAGCAGGACCGGCAGAATATGCAAGCAACGGCGATGCGCCTCTCGGATCGGTGCTTGGAAATGTCTCTTTTCTTGGACCGTCTCGGTGATTTTCAATTGTTTCTACAGTATGAAAACTTCATCTGTCACTCGCAGATCGATGGCGATCAAAGTACGTGCAAGTCTTTCCCAGTCAGGTTGTCGGCGGTACCTTACAGCGAAGCCAAGGTTATCGCTCATGGCGGAAATTGGGCGACGTTGCAAGCTCCTTGTTCGCTCTAGGCTATCATCAACAGACGGATGCAGACAATTGCCCGCCATTCCTCAAGCGCTTGCGTCAGGTTGCTTTCGGACGCTCCTATTCAGCCGACAGGAATGTTTCGATATTCCTCGGCCGTCCACCCAGGATTCAAGCCAGTCTTTGCAGAACCCACCTATGTCTCAAGGAGGATATTGGGGGCACCTCGGAGGACTGGCATAGCCCGGAAACATGCAACTTCATCACAGATACTCGATGGGCTGTCATCTGTGCCAATCTCAAAGAAGATATCGCTGGATTGTCCAGCGAGACAGACCACAATGACAAAACTCACCAGGCAAGGTTCGTTCCCAGCCTAGCTCACTGCTGAATTTGGCGCTGAATTGACTTGTAGCGTTATCCAAGCCGAAGTCGACTTCCAATGGACCAGACTACCGCCATGCTATCAATCGGTGGGGGAGCTCAATTTAAGTAAGTGCAGTCCAGTCGAGCGTGATTTCATCATTACGGCTCGGCTCAGCTACCTTCACGTGCAGTTTCTACTTCAAAGATCTTTGCTGCAGCATGCGTCACAGTATGACGAGCGCCTCTTCGAGTTATCAGCTCAAATACTATCCTTAGTGATTGATTCTATCTTGTGTAGAGACCAGCTGGTCAATTCCGGATCATCCCTTGTTTGGAAGGTGAGTCCTTTGTCACCAAAACGCCTTTAGCAGCGCTGAACATGTATTGTCAAGATCGCATACTTTGGACTTGCTGCAGCAGGAACTATCTGTGTCTCCTTGATAAATAGGTCGGCCGCAACCATCCCAGCATCCGTGGATATCAGTCTTATCTTTCAGAATCTCAGCACGCTTGTGGCGGAGATAGAAAGGGGAACTCTGATCGGCTCCCAGCACCCAAACTATGCCCACTTGACAAGCGCCACCAAGACTATCAATAGTCTCCTAAAGCGACTCATTGGCCTTTCAACGGCGGGTGTTTCAGCCCATGATGGTGGCCAATCTTCATGTAATATAATGGATCAAATTGAAGGACTGGACCTTGGGATCCAGAACATGCAGGAATCCTTGCAAGACTTTGAGATCAACTTTTGGCTCAATCTTTCCGAGCATCCATTCCTTACAAATTGATTTAAACTTCAGTCTCGTTGAGAGCCCAATAAGATGGCGACACAACCTCTCTCGTGGCACAGCCTATCATTTGAAATCTAAGCAGACATGCAACAACCTTTCGAGAAGCCCACAGTGCAACACATATGCTAGTTGGCCTACGTTTTCTGTTAGGGACGACTCGCAATTCGTCCCTCCCTGCCCTATATTCACAGTTTCCTCACCTAGAAAGTGTTGAGGACCAAGGCAGTAGAAGCCTTGGAATGCGATTTTAAGGTGGTTTGGTTGTGGATACCTACTACTCTATGTACCTTGAGGCTAAGGGTTGCCCTTGGCCTCACTAGAACTTATCTTTTCAATCTACAGAATCCATCTCCTTTAACAGGAAACACTACCAAGATATACCATTTACGCCATTGCTATGATGCAATTATCCTTCCAACTCCTTCTGGGCGCTTTCGATGAGAGACTGCAGGTGCTTTGCTGTTCGGAAACAATTGAAGAATGCAGTGGGTTCAATGCTCCGAGGGCAGAAGTCTGCAGGAAGGGACGCTCTTGTCGACTTGGGCTTTTGACATACTGCACCAGAGACGCACGTTTCATGCCCCTTTTCATGAACTAGCCATTGCCGAGTGAGAAAGGCTACGCATATGCGACTCAGCTGGTCAATCTCGACTCGAAGCAAGACTTTTGCTAGGGGCCAAGCATGCTGTCGCTCTAGCTGGAACTCGAGGTGTCGACAGTCAGGCTCCTTGGATGCCAGGTATATCTGCGCGGCGCCTTGCTCGTCGGGTGATGCAAGAGCGCGTTGCTTCTTATCTCGGATAAATGTCTGATATGACGAAATGGCGTCCATCATAACTGCTCCGAAGAGAAGCACATTCCCTGCAACTTCACTAGGTAAACTATCAAGACTACCACAGCCGGAACAAGTGAGGATTTGTTGCGCCAGACCCTTTGATTTGCGTTGCGCCATGATAAACTCCGAAAGGTCGACAATGCCCGTCTTCTTATTGTTCATATGCTCTCTGACTAACTCTCCGCATTGGCATTCTGTATCCGAGTCGGTATCCTGGCGCGGTTGTGACCGCTCGTCCGCCCCATCGACGCCGCCAGTTACATGCGACTCCTCGCGCATCTGAAGCAGCTGATCCTGGTATGATGAGCCATCAAAAGGATGTGTACTACTCATTATAGTATCCAACGCGGCCCATTCAGGCCAAGAAAGCTCATCCGGTGGGGTCGGAAAAGTCATGGGGGCACCCAAGGTATCAAGGGTCACGACATTGGTGAGATCTCCTGGTACATCAAAATTCTCAAGCTGAGCAGTTTGATTCCTGCGAGATGAGCCAGAGCTTTGCGGACTCGAAATTAATCTCGAGTTGGATTGTGGAGTGGCTTGTCGCTTTGATGGGCGACCAATAGGTCGGGTTGGAGAATATCGACATGACAAGCCTAATCTTTGACAACGGCCACATGGGTTTTCGTTAGAACACTTGATTTTGCGCTTCCCTACATCAGCAATGCAGGATTAGTCATAGTCTGCCAACTGACTGGTGGGCCAAAGCGAAACGAAACGGATGGGCGGACATACTGCAATGGTCACACGTCTTGCGTAGCTCGCGGGTTGAAGCCGGCGATCTCAAAGATTCCATCATGTCTGTTTCTTTGTTTCTAACACGCCGAAAGTTGCCGTTCTCCTGCGACTAACGCCAAGACTCTGCTGTGATAAAAGGCGTCCCCGGAGATGGAGATGAGGTGGCCCCCAAAAGTCGCCGCACTTGCGGGGACAGCGGCGACTTATCAACCAACCACAGATGGCGGTGACGTCATAAGAAACTAAGACTCCGACCAACCCCCACAGCGCGGAGACTTCTTTCGTTCTTCCCCAGAGCATGACTGCTTACAAACAAAGCCGGGGATGATTGTGCAGCCAATAATAACAGGCATTTACGTTCAACCGCTCGCTTCTCCGGCAAGCGGGCAGCCGAATGGGCCAAAGGATGAGAGTTGGCTACCAACGTGTTGACTTGGAGGCAAGGCAGAAGGACTTGATGCACCTTCGGAGTATCAAAGTACGGACCAATGCCGGGCAACCATCAGATTTTGGAAGGCCGTGAATAGCCCTGCAAACAGAAGAGTAAAACAATGACATTATAAACAATGTTCAGCGTCCAAAAGACAGAGAACAAAGAAGACACTCACACGTGTACCACTGTAAACCAATCTTCACGGTCTCACAATGAATTCCTCTGGATATCACGACCACCTGCCTAACAAGGCCGCAGTGCCACGAGGCATCAAAACTCTTCTAGATAACTTGAGAAATTTCCTTCATTTGTCCGTCTCAGCAGCTTCTCAAACGCAGCCACCCGACAATGGCCACCAAAAGCTCCCCGAATGCGATCAAGAAGCCAGTGAATACCATCTTTCTAAGAGGGGTGCATATAACAGTTGCTTCAGAGATGTTTGGGGCCCACGTGAAAAACTTGCTTTGGGGACTTGGTCGGAGACGAATCCTGACGGTCGGTAAGTCGACATCCTGAATTTACGAGGTAGGTGATTCATACTGACAGGTCCTTGTTCTGGCAACCAGTGTACTGCTTAGGCTTGCCGAGAATAGTTTGGTACACAAGGATATCGCTGCTTTCATTCACGATCAAGTATGTTTCTTCCTTTTTTTTCCCTCGCCTTTCTTTTACTTTTCTTCTTTCCTTTTGATTTGACCACGAAGCGGTGTTTCTTGCATTTGTTGTGGGAGCGCTAGTTAGGACTAAAACCTCGTCATTTAGATCAAGATTCTGCCACTCGAACATCTTACCTACAACACTGGCCCTCGTGGTTCTTTTCGGCTTCGGAATGCCCTCAGTCGCTACTTTGAGCAAGAGTTCCACTCTGTCCTTCCAGTCACTCCGGATGATCTGTTCGTGACATCAGGGCTAACCGGCGCCATTGACTCTGTGGTATTTGCTATCTGCGACCCTGGGGACGGGATATTGGTCCCTGAACCGTTTTACAATGGATTCAAGATTGATATCACGCATCGTTCTGATGCACATATTGTGGGCGTCGCTTACAACAATCTTGAAGGTTATTCATCTCTTGATGATGTTTTCGATGCAGAAATGACAAAGAAGGCACTGAATGCTGCGCTCAAGAAAGCGCGTAGCCAAGGCATCAAGCCACGAGCGGTTCTAGTTTCAAAGTAAGAGCCAGTTCTTCAGCTGATAAGCAGACACTGATTGTCTTGAAGCCCACACAACCCATTAGGACGATGCTATGTAAGTGATTATGGACGCGATTGTGGCATTGGAACGGCACCAGCCCCATTCTAATATGGACCCCGCAGCCTGTAGATGCCATAAGGGAATTCATGGCCTTTTACAACGAGAACAATCTGCATTTTATCTCTGACGAGATCTACGCCAAGTCAGTCTTCCATAATCCTGCTCTGGGTGGCAAATTCACATCAGCCCTGGCTATCGACTGGAGAGGTCTCATTTCACCAAGTCAATTCCATGTGTTATACAGCGCCAGCAAAGACTTTTGTGCCAATGGACTACGTATCGGTGTGGTTTATAGCAAGAATGAGGGTCTTTTTCGCTCCATGTCAAGTATTGGGTCAGTCATTTCTCATAATTCGTTGACGATGGGGCTCTTTCTGACCAGTTCAAAACAACAGAGCGTTCTCATGGACACCTCATCTCGTTCAGGATATTTGGGCTACCATGTTAGAAAATGAGGAGTGGAGAACAGAGCTGCATAGGAAGAACAGGACCTTGATGGCCGAAAACTACGGTGTCATCACTCACTTCATGCAACAACGCCACATTCCCTACTATGAAATGTATGTATTTTTTCTGAGTTAAAGCTCCTCCAAGCAACGGTTATTTGACTAACTAGATGCAGGAATGCTGGCTTGTATCTTTGGACGGATTGTCGACGCTTCTTTGCATCTTCTGCACATAACGCTGAGGAGAACTTGGGCAATTTACAAGTGGGCGGGGCAAATGATGATATTTACAAGCGGCGCGAAACGCGCTTTGTCGAAATTTGCACTGAAAATGGTCTTTTGATCTCGCCCGGAACTATTTACCAAGCTCGTGAGTACGGCTGGTTTCGAATCACATTCACTGCAGAGCGACCCATGTTGGAAGAAGGTCTTCGTCGGTTTGCCAACGTCTTGGACAGCCAGGAGGTTTCCCGTTGGCATGAAGCTTCGTAGATTGACGCTTTTATTTAGATGCCTACGCATCAAACTCGTGCTCACGAAAAAATTGATAACAAGTAGAATTTATTCCCCAAGCACCAACAGTATCATCAATCAAGATTTATTGAAATATTCTACCTGTTGGATCGTACACCACTTGTGCTCTCCACCGATGCAAATGCATGTCTTGTTACCCTATAGCCTCTCCATAACCATCATCGACAGGCAACCCTGACTGCCCACTAGCTAAAGGCATAATGTCTGATAACTTGAAAAACAAAATTGTAGTTCTATGGTCTCCTAATATTCTTCATAGTAATGTTTCAACGTGCTGACTTTCGTGGAGATTCGACTTTACGAATGTGATGGAGTCTGATCTATTAATAGTATCTTTCGTAATCTCGCAAAAAAAAACAGGCAACAAGTGGAGTCGGAAATGCCTCCATAAATAGGAAGCGAACCAATAATAATGGCGATGAGGAGACAAAACGCGGATAAAAAAGCAAACCGATTCTATGAGACCCATTTGCTCTGCTCTCCCACCTAGGTATCAATACGCACAATCAGCAAACCTCTCAGCAGAACATGAAGAGTCTCAATGATCCTTATCGTCACTTTATTCAAAAATTCCCAGCATAAAGACACACAAACGACTGGGTGGGAGGATACCGCAGAAAAAATTGATTACAAAGTATTTTATGCAACGTCATTCTAGACAGGCAATCATGGTGATCGAGGTGATCATTTTCCACCACAGCATCCGTTGTTCATCTCCACGCCATTAGACAATAGTGGCGTTTGTGAAGTATCCAGTCTACAGAAGCAAGACACTTCTACAGGGATATCAGCACCTGCTCTAGCAAGTCTCAAAGCTGGCTCTATGATGGCTGCCTCGGCATCCTTGTTCATGCGAACCAGACACTCATGATAGCCCTGCAAGGCCCACACGTTATTGGAGTGACGCCGAGCTCTCATCAGGGTCTCATCAAATCCCAAGTCAGCCCTATACACAGCAGCAGCCTTCTCAACATGGCCTTGTTCCAGAAGTAAGGCAGCATAGGCATGGCGCGGAGGCTGCATCCAGGGCCAAGGCTCATTGTAAGGAAGGGAGTCGTCCAGGCGAATACATTCCCGAAGGCTCTCAAAAGCCTGGTCGTACTGGCCATAGCGGTACTCAATCTCCCCGTCCAACATCTTTGTCGCAATGGCCATGATTTGTTTGGAAGTGCTCATGTAGGCCTTTCGAGTTTCAGGCACAACTGCTGCAGCCTTCTTGAAGAGCCCCCGCTGCTCCTCGGCCGCCTCAAGATTGGCCATGGCAGCGTGAGCTACACCCTTGGCGTAATGGTAGATGGCGATGGTGAATGGGTACAGCTCACGGTCTTCGGGGAGAGGTAGGTCAATCATCTCTTGCCACATACCAAACCGGATCATGACGTGTGCGCGGACGCCGAGGAAATGCTCCAGCCAATTAGCCATGGGAGGGGACTCGACCCGGAGTAATTCTTCTGGTAGCGTGGATTCCAGGCGATTCACCGCATCGAGAGCCGTCTTCTTCTGCCCGGCAAACATGGACGCGTGAATAAGCGCATGGTAGTTGTGCATGCGGTAAAATGTATAGAAATTCATCGCTCCTTTTTTCATGGTAGAATCGCTCATCGGCCCGCGTCGCGTCTTGGTTAGATGCAATTGACCGTCGCCAATCTCCAACCTGGGCGTCCAAATGTGTGGGCATGTGGTGTGCGTGGCCGCCATCGGGAACCAGCGGGCGCAAGTGATCTGCCGCTATGATGCCAAGCTCTGGCTGTGGCGACATCTCAATGAAGTGGATGAACAGATGAAGCACACCAGGGTGCTCCCAGGCGTTCTTGTTGTCCTCCAACGCATTGTCAAGGACCTTTTGGACTTGCCGGGTGCGAGCGAGAGGTTCGGGCTTGCCAGTATGCAGGCTCCATAGCTTCCACGGGGTGAGCTGCATCATGTACAATGTAGCGATATCGTTGTCGCCTATGTTGTCCATGTAGATGGCTTCCATAGCATCAGCATACCTTTGGTTCATCAAGTTGAGTTTATTGATGTCTGCGGAGGCCTTAGCATCCTCGAAGCGCATCATGATAGCGTTGATGAGTGCTTGCTCTACAGGCGATGCATTCTTTGCAAGCTCTATGCCCTTGAGAGCGGCATAATGACCACGCTCCACGCATCGAGCGAGGTCCTTGCTGTCGAAGCGGTCCCAGCCCTTGTTGTAGTTGGGACCGAGAGAGTACGCCAGACCCCAGTACGCCATTACACAATTGGGGTCATGTGCGATCGCCTGTCGAAAGCAATAGCCACCCTCATCGTGATTGAAGATGTAAACCCAGACCAAGCCCCGGTCGAACCAAGTCTGCGCTTCTGGAGATGACGTGGTGATCTTGCGGCTGTAGACGCCGAGATCAAAGTATTTCTCGCTTGGCGCTAGCGGCGCGATGTCGATCCAGGCGTTATTGCTCATTGTGGTATGGCTTGAGGTGTAGACTTTCTTAAACATGCATGGTTAGCTTTGTGAGATACTAGTTTTAATTTGCCGACTTATATACGGTAGACTGAGTAGAAGGTTTTGGGCGACAGAAAGGACTCGGAGTATTCGAGTGTGTAAGGCCCAAGGGGGTGAGGCGCTCCGCTCACTAAAAACTCTCCGCTCCGGTCGGCTCACGTAAACTCTCCGCTCACGTTCGCCGGTCTCGGATGAGAGCTATGAAGCGGTTATTGCAAGTGATTGAGTAAGAATGCCGAGCTGAAAAAAAAAGAACATTTGTGATATGGAAAAGGCAGAAGACTCCGAGATCATGTAATCGGCTGTCATCAATGAAAACTTTCCGCGCAATTACAAATCAAAGTAAGCACCAAGGATCATACGCGGTCTCCTTTAAGATAGTCATTCAACCATGACCCCTCTACTCGAGCGTACTCTTAGTACAAGTGTGGATTAGCTGACAATCGAGAACACACAATTGCACCCAAATCAACGCACCAGTCGGGCTCAACATAATGGCTGATGCACAGATTGTTCAAACCAAAGACGTCCCGGCACGTAAGTTGTCAAATGCTACCATATTAAATCCCCGCGCGCTAATGATAGTCACATGTAGCCGTAGGCCCTTACGTAACATTTAGCCAAACATGAAGCCTGATTTGGGGAGTAGATTTGACTTATTGATTTCCAGTCCCAAGCCATCAAGACCCCGTCTGCGATTTACTGTTCTGGTGCATTGCCTCTGACGCCAGATGGAGTTCTCATCAACAACTCCATTACTGCTCAGACGGAGCGCATTTGTGAGAACTTGGCAGCCATTTTGAAAGAGGCCGGGTCATGCATGTCCCGAGTTGTCAAATGCAACATCTTCTTGTCAGATATGAAGCATTTTGCTGTACGTGTCTGTTGGCGCGCTTGTTCAACGAAAATATTCCTTGCTGATCTGACCATCTAGGAAATGAACTCAGGATACGCCATATACTTCCCTCACAAGCCTGCGCGGAGCTGTGTGGCAGTGAAAACACTGCCCAAGGATG
This sequence comes from Calonectria leucothoes, assembly GCA_002179835.1. NCBI lineage: Eukaryota > Fungi > Ascomycota > Sordariomycetes > Hypocreales > Nectriaceae > Calonectria > Calonectria leucothoes. Next base: position 15,683 of record NAJI01000755.1, read on the forward strand.
CTGAAGTCGAGATCGAGTGCGTCGCTCTTCCATAGATGAGATTACGGATCAAAGGTGGAAGAATATGGTTCCAAAGCAGTTTCTTAGCTATTATGGAATTGCGATTGTGTTTTGGCAACACGGTTTTATCATTTCCAGTGAGACATGTCCTTCTTTTGGACAATTTTGGACAATCTACACACCATAACCTGTAACCTCCGTGATGAGGAGCGTAAGTGGATGTTCTTCTTGGCAGGCGGCGTGCAATGCAAAAAAAGGCTGTAATCGTTGATGAAGAGCTATACTGCCAAGGATATGTAAAATTGACGCTTAGACAAGAAACTTGTTGTTTCGCCTGCACCTAGTCCTGGGAGAAACAATCCGGACTCCACATGGTTTAGCCTCTCTAAAGGCCATGCGATACTGGCTACTGAATACTTGGTACTTTCGGCTTCATGTCATCGAAGCTGGTACGTGTCGGCATCTGCTTAGCTCTTCGGGCCAAGCACTAGTCGGTATTCTTTACGGATTCTTCATTTTGCCTTGCCCGGAATGCTGGCGGAATGGACGTCTTCCGTGCAGCGATGGTTCGGACCGGAGTAAGACTCGATGGGCCGGGCTTGGGAACTCTTATCGGGATACGTGGGGACACGTAACGCCAAAAAAGTGTCCGCTGAGGTTGCGACATGCCGAGGTAGAGATAGCGCCGAGAAGCTCCAATACGGCTTTGGGATTTGGAACCGGCAAATGAGCGACAAGCTTGGCTATCTAGCTATCTCAACTCAATCAATCCTTCATGCATGTCGAGATTGCGTCGTATCACGCTCGATCCTTTGCGGGGCCCCGCAAAGCGATTCTTGGCCTGGGCTCGAGCATCAGCTAAGAACTGATACACTTGTTGATTATTATATAAATGTCGATTCTCTTTGTTCCTGAACCAGTGTCACCCATTTGGACACTGCCATCCTTTGATCGTTTCAAGCGACCGTGTCTCTCGCTTCCTTAACTTCCTGCATTATATCTCTCCAAGATATTCCCTAGCCTACAGTGCATGGGAAATAAATATGGCCGACAAAGGAAGCAACATGGACTTTAAAGACATCCAAGAACGGTCACATAATGACGACGGGGTGGCCCGTTCGATCAGTGACGGAGAGGTCAATGACGCCGGACTCAGTAAATGGACCCGTTATGGCCTTACGATTGACTCATTCAGAAAGAGGCATTACGGGCAAGGCACCTTTGAGTTTGAACGACGAATAAAACCACGTCACCTTCAAATGATTGCAATTGGTGGATCCATCGGTTCAGGCTTTTTCGTTGGTTCAGGTTCAGCACTCTACAAAGGCGTAAGTAGTGTCCTGGAGTGGCGATTGCGACCATGGGCGTTGCTTGCTGAGGCCCCGTTTGAGATGACTGCTGGCTGACAATTGTTCCAAGGGCCCTGGTTCAATCTTGCTGAATTTTATAATCACCGGAGTCATGATTTTTAATGTTGGTACGTTGACATATACTTCATTTTCTGGCTCCCCTTGCTCGAGTATTTTCTTTTAAAACCAAGCAATTTATCGGAAACATACTGTCGTTCCATATCAACTGAACTTGTGCTTATAGTTCAAGCGTTGGGTGAACTTGCAATCATGTATCCAGTCTCGGGTGGACCATACACCTACGCAAGCAGATTTATAGACCCATCGTGGGGATTCGCATTGGGTTGGAACTATGTTCTTTCGAACACGACAACCTTTGCACTCGAACTCACAGTCTGTGCTGTAACCATCCAGTACTGGGACATGCAGACAAATCCTGGTGTCTGGATCGCCGTCTTTTTGACCTTGGTTATAATCGTCAACATCTTCGGGGCTATTGGTTATGCCGAAGAGGAATTTTGGGCCTCATTGTTGAAGCTTGTCACCGTTGTTATTTTCCTGATCATTGCTGTTGTTCTAGTCTGCGGTGGCGGTCCTAGTGGCGGCCAATATGACCACTACTGGGGAGCACGGCTATGGCATGAATCACCTGGTGCTTTCAAAAATGGTTTCAAAGGTTTTTGCTCTGTCTTCGTGACGGCTGCCTTCTCTTTCTCCGGCACTGAGCTCGTTGGATTTGCTGTTGCCGAAGCCAAGAACCCAGCGCTCTCGATGCCTGGAGCAGTCAAACAGGTCTTTTGGCGCATCACCATTTTCTACATAGTGGGCCTTTTCTTGGTCGGCCTTCTCATCCGCAGCGACGACCCTTCTCTCTTATCTAACAGCGCATACGCAAACGCCAAGACATCCCCGTTCGTCTTGATTCCCAAGTACGCGCATATTCATGGGCTAGACCATGTGATGAACGTCATCATTCTAATCTCCGTCTTGTCCATTGGCGTTGCAGCAGTCTTCGGGGCTTCTCGAACCCTTACCGCTCTAGCTCAACAAGGGTATGCTCCCCAAATCTTCACATATATTGATAAAAGTGGAAGGCCCCTTACGTCTACCGTTATTGTTTTCTGTTTCAGCCTTATCGCTTTTGTCAATTTGAATAACAAAGGCCCTGTTATATTCGACTGGCTCCAGGCAATTAGTGGTCTGTCTACCCTTTTCATGTGGGGTTCTATTTGCCTGGCTCATATCCGGTTCCGACAAGCATGGAAGTATAATGGAGGAACGCTTGATGAAATACCCTTCAAAGCTATGTTTGGAGTTGCCGGCTCTTGGGTTGGCTTCATTCTGGTAGTCATCGCTCTTGCTGCGCAGGTAAATTAACCCGCCCTATCCTGGCAATTTAATAATGCTGAACCCAATCAGTTCTACACGGCCATCACTGCACCACCAGGAAAGCCTGGTCTTGCTACTGCCGAGGAGTTCTTTAAACAATATCTTGGGCTGCCACTGCTCATGTTCTTTCTTGCTTGCGGCATCATCTGGAAACGGCAAGGGCTCCTCACCGTCAAGAATATCGATGTTAACTCTGGGCGAGCGGTTCATGATTGGGAAGCGATCAGGGGCTACAAGAGGCGCGTGGCTTCATTTCCTGCCTGGAAACGACTTATCTGGAGGCTCTTCATTTAGGAGGTGGATCTTTAGACGGATCCAACACACCGCTCAATATGACGCTCTAAATTCACGAGATACTGTGCACTTTAAGCCTTATTGTTAGCAATTTTTGTCGTGAGGCTACTTCCTTCTATCAGCATCGAACGAACTGGGGACATTTTCGCGCATGTTCAATTAGGGTTTTCAATGGAAGCTTTTACCTTGGTGTATTCCGGAATGAGGTTGATGATCTTGAGTGGTGCTTTTAAAATGCAAGCGTGGACACGCTCACCATCTTTGATGCGCTGTCGTAGCCTCGATATGTTGTGAGAGGCCAAAATCTTAGCAAAAATGTTTCTTCCATCACAAGACTTTCCTAGAGCATTTACACTTGGTCTGAGTTTAGCGGTTGCATTGTCAAATTCCTTTCAAGAATAGGTTCATTGGACATCGTAACTTGATTGTGCACGATTAACACCAATTATTCGGAATTTATGCACGTTTCATGTGAAAATCGGTTCAGCTGCTCCTTGGGTGGCAATACCCGAGGCTTTCTGTCTCCCACAAAAACGCCTTGCGCCAGACGCATGAGGTGAATCTATATAGACCCAGCGATGCCCCATCTAGTTAGCCTTTAATAAAACCTTGCCAGATTGGGCACTAGCGTATACACCAATGCTTCTAGACTTCATGCGGGCTGTCAATAGTTCCATCTTTTGACTCAGCCCCGGCTTGGCAGCGATTAGGGACTTTTTCAAGCACTTATCTGGAAAGCATGCTTGTGCAAAATTTCCTCCATGTTTCATCTTTTAAAGTTCGGGTCGACCCACCGAGAGGTTGAAATCCAGCCAAGGCCATGGATCCCCTCACAATCACCTTGGGCGCCCTTAGGCTCACCACAAGCGTCGTCGAAATTGCCACAGCCGTAAAGAATCTGGCCGAGGAGTATACAGATGCGCCAAAAACTGTCCATCAAGTAGTCACAGATGTTAAAGTCATTCAAGATTTGCTCCTGGAGGTGAAGGACATGCTGTCAAGGGATCCTGACGTCACCTCAAATCTCAGAACCGTGGAAGGACTTTCGCGTGCTGTCCAGGATTGCCAGACGAGTCTGGATTCCATCAAGGCCGAGTATCAGCCATTGAACGATCGCCAAGACTTCAAAGCTAGATTTCTCGTCCTATGGAAGGACAGCAAAATGACAGTTTTGCTCGACCGGCTGGGGAGCCAGAAAGACACCATTGGCCTGTATATTGGTTTGTACATGGGAATGAAGTCACAGTGAGTTGAGCCTTGGATTCAACCGTACTGTATGATTGACAAAAGGCAGTCGTGACACAGAACAGATCAAAAATCTCTTAATGCAGAATCAGCAAATACCCTTAATAACCACGGAGGAAATTTCTAAATTACCCCCACAGTACCCGGTCACACAAAGGATTCTTCGAGAACTTGATGGAGAGAGTGCAAACATCATCTTGAGTGACCAGGACTCGATCCAGCCTCCCGACGAGCCCTCTTGGGTTATGGAGCTGGCTGGAAGCAAGGTATATTCGAGGGCCTTTATGCGGCAGTTGAATGACAAGCAACCCTCAGCAGAGGAAAATGCATCTGAGCATGAATCTGAGCATGCCACAGCAACCGTGAAAGCAGAGAAGCTCAAGTCTGAAGTTGCTCCTGAATTTGATGAGCCCCAGCAAGAAAGTCAGTCCAAAGCATCGCAGCCCACAGACTTGTCCGACCTTGAAAAGCCGCGGGTTGCGTTGCAACCTAACAGAGACCCCAAGGAGTCTTGTTCGGAATCCATTTCTGAAGATTCTGACGGTAGCGTATCTGAATGCCGCATGGATGACGAAATAGTCAAACCTACCGCGACACCATTGAAACTACTGGCTGCGAAGGAAAAGTTGGAAGAGTACCTTCCGGGGCATGGCAGTGGGCGTTCAATTCAGCAAACTGTGAAGCCCAAAGCTAGACTGAACACTCCTGAAAAGGGTGATACATCTTATGATCAAAGGATAAGCCAAAGGGTGGCCAATCGTCCAGCCACGACACTGGATAACCCCAATTTGGTCACCACGTATCATTCATCTGGCGCGATCAAATCACTGCCGATTTTCAGAATCACAGACACGTCAAGCTGGGATTGGGGCTTCGTTTGCCGGAAGCCTGTATCGGCCGAGGACATTAAAAACTTCACGTGGGACCACGGTACCGAGCTCTTCTGGCCCGATGACCATATCCAGTACTACGACAGGGTGCATGAGCGACATGGCGACAGGACCAAGGGATATGCTGTAATCGGGCCTGAAATAGCCGCCAAATTTGACAAGTCCGGATCCAAGAGGCGGGTGCGCGTTCAGAAGGACGGGCCGACCGGATTGACAGACCATGTCCGCAGTTTGTTTTCGCGCAGCCCCAACCACCCATCAAGGGCTGCCTTGCGCGTCATCCAAGTGCCCTCCGGATTCCCACGAGACGCACCGGAGAAGGAGTTGCGGCAGCTGCTCGCCTTGATGGGCAAAAAGATTGACATAGGAAATGCGAGGTTGTTGACAGGTGCCACCTATCGCTACGAAGCTGCTCTCGAGTATATTCTCGTGCAGCTGCGGCTCTGCAGCCCAACCTACTTCCAGCCCACGCCGTGGAAGGTCAGGTGCCTGGACGATGCAATTTTCATCTGCCTGCAGGATCTCGTTTACGATACAAGTAATAAGCCCCGACTTCTGTCGTTTGATGGGAATTAAAATGCTAACTGTGACAGGGCCGACGAGTGGTTTAGAACAGAGGTTGGGAATGTGGGTTTAATGATAATCTTAATAATCTAGAGCGAATGAGAAACATGAATAAACTATTTGAATCGCAGATTTCGTTTTGGACCAATCACTTTGACCAAGACGCTTTTTATTGCGCGTCCAACAGGAGTGGGTCTACCATCTATGGGTTGTTAATTGTGTCAATCAGGTTCGTGTAACTGGGCATGAGTGTTGAATAGTTCAATCACTAGCGCGGGAACAACGTCTGAACATGTTTATCCTTCATTATTTATTTATATGTGCATCCAGCTCCAGCCTTGACAGCAAGCAGATTAAAAAAAAA